>JAPEVF010001112.1:0-13775 GCA_029747585.1 Pleurotus djamor | reverse complement strand
TTGACCGTGGTCGTGGTGGGTTCGATCGTGGTCGTGGCGGACGCGGTGGTGGACGTGGTGGTGCCCGTGGAGGTGCGCGTTCGGGAGGTATTGCTGCCTTTGAAGGCAAGAAGATTACCTTTGATTGATTTTTGTCGTCTCATCATCTGTCTGTCTGTCTATATAATGTCGTCTCTATCATGTGCATACTTATATCACCTATGTTTCTTGCCCTTGTATGTCATTGCTCTAGCCATGCGAATTGCAGAAGATTGTTGTTACAATTGAAACCTATTTGTGCGTGCCCGTACGCCGTTCGTCAATGAAACTTGGAGCTCAAAGATATTTTTGAAGTGGTGGCTACAACAGTGGATAAGTGGAGGGAGGAAGTGTGAGTGGTCGTGGTGAAGTTTGGGTCAAAAGCTCATTGATGCATCAGCTACCATGGAGTAGGTACCTATGAATGAGGTGTTATTGTAGAACGACGAGTGCTGAGGCTCTGCATTCTCGAAAATCAGGGTGAACTTGGCCGGCTGGTTGAGTACTCAGTACACCAATCAGCTTAGTACACAAGAGAGAAAGCCATCGAGTAGGTAGCCTGTTTGTCATGAGGGACGAGGACGCAACGATGATTGGGGGAAGGAAGAAAGAGACGATACGGTCCGTGTGCAGGCGTTGAGAACTATGTCGAGGGAGTGATCAGTATGCCGACATGATGGGCATGACCGGTAAGACGCATGGATGGGAGTTGCCTGAGGTCCATAGTCGGCTTTGCGAGTGTCATACAAACACGGAGACAAGATGGTATACTATTATAGAGTAAAGATGCACATTTTGAAGGTAAGTTTGAACGAACAAACATTAAAAACAACATTACACTACATATACCAAGTATGATTTACTGGCCCGCTGCCTTCTGCATCGCCTTTCTCACCGGATTCTGCTCCGGCTGAATCGCTCCATTCCTCTCCAACCGATCAAACAAAACAAACAACTTTTCTGCTTCTCGTTCTTTTTCCTCGTCGGTCATTTCGGGGAGGGGAGTCGTATGGGTATCTTCGACGCCGGTGATGGGGTTGATGGAGGCGTCGAAGGTGGGAGAGGTGGTGGAAGGGGAGGAAGAGGAAGAGGGAGGAGCGTTCATGATCCCTTTGTTGAAGAGGTAGCCGGCGACGTTGCCGTAGCCGCAGAGGGAGATGAGGGTGGAGCCTGTAACCATGTGAGAAGGGATGGGAAGGAGGGAGGGAGGGGCTTACTATCGGAATTGCACATGGCAAACATCATTTCACCGATGGATTCCTTCAGGCGGTCGTGGTAGACACAACTGAGAACACGCAAACACCGTCCGAGGATGTCGCTTCTTGATTCCAGGGATATCTTGCGGTCGAGATCGGGTGGGACGATAGACTCTCGTATCTTTGTGCGACACGTCTCGTCTGCGATGCAATAGCGTGTAATCAAGACCACGAGCGGGGTGATGAGTTCGTCGAGTGTTGTGTCGCCACATTCGGATGTACAACGTTCTTTGACGGAGGGATCGTCGGGGTCAATGTTTCCAGGGAGGAAGTGAGCGAGGGTGACGTCGAGGAGTGCGTATGCATGGAGGTAGGTATCTGAGCGTGTTGATGGGTGCAGAGGAGATGGGGTACGGCTGAATGAACGTGCGCTAGCAGATAAAGCGCTGAATGCACGTTCGAGGGTGCTGGTCTTGGTCGTCGGAGATGTGGAAGCGGCGGGAATGGTGGGTGAGTTGGAGCCGCTGCCTGGGTTTGAGTGAGAGGATGTGCTTTGTCGGTGAGAAGAGGAACGGGAAGATTCTGGAGGGGTGGGGGATTGCGGAGGGAGCCAGTGGGGACGGAGAGTGCTGGTAAATGGGATGGTTATTAGGGCGTGGATGACGTGGGTGAGAGGAGGAGCCAAAGGCGCAGGGAAGGTGGGTGGAAGTGCATTAAAAGCGCGTAGCAACGGGGGAAGGAGACCATCGAGTTTTGAACTCCAGTAGTCACCCATTACTTTGGATACATCTCCATCCTCGGATTGAGCTCCCGTCTCTTGGGGATCGCAGTCGACGAGCTTTGGGTAATGTAGAAGAAGATTAAAGGTAAATTTGAGTAAATCCGTCATTGCTTCCTTGGCCATTTTTGTTCCGGACAAGATGGCGGTTATTAGGATGTCGAGCTTGGATGCGATGAGGTCTATGATGTGTTTGTCTTGGACGAGGGAGCAGATGTAGTCGCCTGCGCTTGCAGATGATGCTGTTGTTAGGAAGAGGATGCGAGATGCGAGGAATATAGAATCGGGATTCGTAGCGGTCTGTGAACGCGATTAGTGACAACACAAAGATTAGGTGATAGACGGCACGCACCTCGAAGAGTTTGATGGCTGCCTCACCACCCCCTACCTCTGCTGATATCCATGTCGATCGAGCTGCCTCTATCAAGAGAAGCGTGTTTGCGATGCAACGAAGGGCTTCACTGTGCGCGTCAGGAAAAGCCTTGAATGTCGTAGATGAAGAAAGATGGAGGAGAGTGGAGAGGTTGGCTGGCGACGCGATGATGGCGGCACCGCGTGGCTGTTTCCCGAGATGTTTGAGAGCGAGCAGAGCGCGATGCGAGTCTGCAACCCATTTCTAGTTGGATAAAAGTCATTCTGAGGCCTTTACGTACCTTCTGGGACTAGTTTAGCGTTGTCATCGCCACTGCTGCATGCTTGGAGGTCATTAATTAGGGCTTTGATTAGATCACTGCGTTCATTATCATTAAAGGTAAACGGAGAAGCTGTGGTGGCACTGATGAGCAGCGACTAAGCAGCGACAAGGGTTGTAGTCACCGTTTGCGATGTTATCGAGAGCTGATGAGATGGACGAGCGTGACGACGAGGAGAGATACTGGGACATTGAAAAGCGGTTAAAATAGGCGCCGTTGATGTTTCGTCGCGCGTTGAGGACATGGTCCGTGCGCAGACCTCCGCCCAACGTCAGTGCCGTTCTCCGCGAGCTCGGAAGGCAGATTCCTCGATAYCAAGGCGACCATGCAAGGCTCGTCGACCGGCTCGACCACCAGCTGGGCTCGCTCGACGTTGACACGGCGGTGAAACGGAGTGCATTTGACTCGACGCTGTACATGTTGATGAAGAGCAGGCACTAYGCMGACGCCATTTCGCTGTTCCAAGGGATGCTCGCCCGTTCTCTGCCGCCGTTTCCCGCGACGAACGCGACCATTGCRGGGCTCGCCATCGCCGCGTCCGGWGCCTCTGAAGCTGACCTTCTCAATGCACTGAGCGTCACGATGGAGGACCCGCACTACTCGGAAAAGAGTCTGATGCTGCTGCTCGACTACATGGCCCAGCTCGGATCCTCTACATCATTTCGGATGCAAGTCGCCCGCCAGTTCATCGAGTCCCGGCCAGAGGGAACAACGCCGTCGATGGCTCTCGTGTCGCGCTTGGTCATGCTCCAGGCTCGCGACGGAATGCTCAAACAGTCTCTCGACTGGATCGTACGCGACAACGACGACGACAAACCCAAACCCAAGCCTCCGCCGCCCAAACAAGCCAATGTCTACGCCGGTCTGCTCCAGCACATCAAAGCAAACGACACCAAAAACGCCGCTGCAGTCGACACCGTCCTCGCACACATGAAACAAAACAACGTCCCCGTAAACACAAACGTCTTCAACGCACTCATCGGCATCCAACTCCGCCGCGGCAACATCTCCCAGGCCTTTTCCCTCTACGACGTCCTCGTAAAACTCTCCCGCACTCAACCCATCCGTCCAGACGCCTCCACCTTTGCTTCCCTCTTCTCCGCCGTCCAGCTCCTCCGCACATCTCGCCTCCGCACAGCCCGCAACCGCCGTCTCAAAGACGCAGACAATATCCTCCACCCACGCTTTCTTTTCCGCGACCTCATATACTGTGACGCCACCACTCCCCTCGACAAACGACATGCCCCTCCCACGCCCATCATCACGCCCTCTCTCCTCAATCTTGCCTTACGAACGTTTCTCTCGTTGAAAGACACCGCTGCAGCTTATGTTGTTGTCCGTTCGTTCAACGTCCTCCGCTTGCACCCAGACATCGCCACCTACTATATCATCCTGAAGCTGCTCATGGATAGACTGCGCTATGATCTCTGGAGGGCAAGAAGGAGCGGAGAGTCACGTTGGGGTGATTATATGCTCGGCATTACGTGGAAAGAGGTACCCTCCATCAAAGTCGACGATGCGTTGGCTGTGAAAGTACTGGCCATCGGTGGTCCGCACACAAATATGCCCACCCTACAACAAATCGACGGCGACCAATCCCTGCCAGAGGGTGTCACCCTGGACACACTCCCGCTAGAGAGGATATTGAAGAGGGCAGTCCATGCAGAGGTCTCGGTCGCAGTCAACTCTCCCGCCACCTCGCGTCTCGTCTCGGAAGCCCTGAGAAAGGCAAAGCAAGATATGTTACCACCCAAGCAGGCACTCAATAACAGGTCTTGATGTAATGATTCACTAATCTTGTATACCTATCTCCCCGGTTCATTATCTATCTTGCTATAATTCCTACGTACTTGCTTTGCTACTTGTTCAATCACAATTCTTGCTAGATTGGTCTGCTCGGGTGTTTCTAATCATGGTTTTCGCTATCCGTATTCACACTGGATGAGATTGTATCTCGAAACCAGGAAGTAAGAACTAACCTCAGGGTCCGTTCCGTGGTGGATGGATCTGATCCATCAGCGCAGTCAGAGCCACCCTTGACTCTCAACCACCACCACCACCCACCATATACAGAATAAATACGCTTTCGGCATTAGGATACGTGTAAGAAAGGTGCGTGTATTGGCCCTGTTGTCAAAATTCGCCATGGTTTTCTGAGGATCCCCTGAGTCGCACCCCTGATATCCAACCACTTGGGATTTTCATTATGGCATCCCCACAGAAGCACAAGAATATCTTTGATACTTTGGCGAAGAAGGACCTGTGGTCTGCCAAGAATGAAACAGTCAGTTCTTCCTTTGTTCAACTCAATTCCACTGATGTATATATATGCTATGGTTTTACAGGCTATTCTGGAGCCGTACACATACATCACCAGTACACCGGGCAAGGATATGCGCACGCGCTTGATTGAGGCGTTTAACCTTTGGCTGGAGGTTCCGGAGGGTGAGCTGAGGATTATTGCCAAGATTGTGAATATGCTGCATAGTGCGAGTTTGCTGTAGGTTCATTTTGATTCTCGTGGTACGGGATCGGGATGAAAGAGCTAAAGCAATTAATTATGTCAAGTGTGGATGATATTGAAGATGATTCTCAGTTGAGGAGGGGTCAACCAGGTGGGGTCTCATGTTTTTGCTTTCATAGGTTGGTTTTGATATGGATGTTGATGATTGGGGTTGGGGCAGTGGCACATAGAATATATGGAATCCCACAGACTATCAATACGGCTAATTATGTCTACTTCCAAGCGTTCCGGGAGCTATTTGCGCTCAGGCAGAGCAATGGGGCAGCGGACTTGGAGTCTATTGTCACAGGTATTTAATGTAATCTACTTTTTCTTTCTTTGTCTAATGTGCTGTAGAGGAGTTGCTGGCGCTACACAGAGGACAAGGGATGGAGATTTTGTGGAGGGATAGCCTGCAGTGTCCTTCTGAGGAGGAGTACATTAGTATGGTGAACAATAGTGAGTGAGGCTCTTCTAGTGGTCATGTTGTGTATGGGCTGACCGGGCTGCATTTAGAGACAGGCGGTCTTCTCAGAATTGGAATTAAGCTGATGATGGCGTGTGCTACAGAAAATAAAAATGTGTATGGTCTCTCCGTCCTCAACTGGCTTGGGGATTTTCTAACGCAGTAGGCTAGTGACTACGTCCCCCTGGTCAACCTCATTGGTGTATACTACCAAATCAGAGATGACTATATGAACCTTCAAAGCACTGAATACTCTCTCAACAAGGGGTTTGCAGAGGATCTGACTGAGGGAAAGTTTTCCTTTCCTGTGGTGCATGGTATACATGCAGATGCATCAAGCAGGCAGATATACAGTATGTCTTTCCCTTTCTTTTACCTTGTTAATTTCTTTTAGCGATTTACTGATCCCTTGATGTGGAATGTAGATGTCCTGCAAAAAAGACCTACCACACCAACATTGAAGCAGTACACTATTGAGTATCTGCGGAATAAGACCAAGTCTTTTGATTATACCCTTGAGGTTATTCATGAATTGGAAGAACAGACTTTGAGGGATATTGAGGGGATGGGAGGGAATGAGGGGCTTGCAAGGATTATGGAGCTGTTGCATGTTGATTGATGGGTGTTGGATTTGTTGATATTGTAATATATATATTACATTGCTGGATGATCAATAACAAACTGTTCTATGAATTGTGGCGGATGCTGCTCTGTTGAAGAAGACCTTGAAGCTCCTGTAGTGGGTGATACACAAATCCACATATCTTGAAAGATGCCCAGCATGGAGCCATAATGGTGATTCAAGTCTGTCATTGGCCAATATACTAGCATCTACAGTGAGAGAAGGATGGAATATGTATTCCACTGAAGCACTTGAATATATTTTTGAATTTTGGGGAAGCTCCATTGAATGAGGGTGATCAACTGGCTGAATGGTGATGATGGATATTCCATCTAACCGAGCGCAATAAAGACTTACCAATTCACTGAAATTGTTTGAACCGAGTCAGGAGCTCTACAAACAGAATTAATCTGGGGCTGCCATTGGGAGATGTCATACTAGTGTTGTGGTTGCGGAGTTTCGGAGTGTCGGAGTTGTAACGGACATGTACAAACAAGGACAAATAAAGTCGGATCAGCTCGGAATGTAGTAGATAGTTGCTCTCTGCTGTTGGACAACCAACTGTTGTGGCCATTCTTGTGTCTGTGTCTGTGTCTGAGCTCTCAATCTCTCCTCATCCTCCCCTCTATTTCTTTCCACCTCCAACAACTAGGCTTGCGGCAATTGCTGAGAAGAAGTTTGCCAAATCAGAATCACGGCCAAAAATTCTGTAATTTCGTCAAGGGCCCAATACACTGTTTAGCCAATGACAAGGCTTGTACTCTGCTAAAGCACATTGCTGCTCATGCCATGGTGTTTGCAACATATGTTTTAAACCACAGAGCCACACCTGGTGCGATTGTTAACCATAATGAAGAGGGTGAACCATACACACCACAAACGGAGATCCAACACTTCAGGTAAGTAAACCATGCAGTCAGTTTATCTGCAGGCAGTTGACTGGAGCCATTGGAGCTCTTTCAAGGGCTGTGAGCAATTCAATGCATGGCCGAGTAGAATGCAATTCATCCTGAGCCAGATGGCTGCCAGAAATTGTGATTTGACTACCCGTGGATTGTTCTTCATGCATTCACAAAGAATCATTGCTAATATTGCCTTGTGTAAGGTGAAAAGAGAAAGCAACAGCAGAGGCAGCATAGGGCAGACAGGCGGAACAACCATCTGCAGAGCAAATGGAGAGATCCTCTGTAGAGAGGACCAAGTTTCAAATCCTGACATTAATGTAGATGAGGATGAAACCTGCAGGTATCTCATATTAGCATCATACATTCCAGTGGATTCCAGGGGAATTCTACCATAAACCATCATGAAGTCTTCTAAGCAAATTTCCACTGGATTTCCAGTGGATTCCAGTGGAGATATCAGCCACTATTCCAGTCAAACACCCATTTCCAGTGGATTTCCAGTGGACAATGACATTGAAGTCCTGATATAAGATAAAGCCTCCCTCTTCAATTATCCACTGAAATCCAGTGGACATCCACTGGAAATTTACCCATTGGAAATCCACTGGAAATCCACTGGGGTCCAACCAAATGAATGAAGTTTCTGGAGAGAGATACCAACTTTGTTTCCAGTGGAGTCCAGCTGGATTCCAAATGGAAAAGAGTGGAAATGAGTGGACTCCAGTGGATTCCAGTGGATTCCAGTGGAGTCCATTCATTTCCACTCCCTCATTTTGAGTGGAAATTTTTCCAGCCGGATCCAGCCAGACTTGTGATGGATCAAGAGATTGACGATTCTAGTATACACCGTTCGAGTGAAACACCTATTTCGATGCCATTAAAGTCCCAGTCCATTCTCCATTGGAGATCTACCAGAAGTCCACCGGAAATTAATCCACTGGGTCAACGCAAAGAGATGAGTTCCTGAAGAGAGAGAGAGGTACCATTGCTTCCACCCACCTCATATTGAGTGGTTGTATTTCCAGCATGATCCAGCCGGACTTGTGGTGAAGGATAATGTGCTTGACCAGATTACCACTGAATTCCAGTGGAGAATGTCCGGTGGGACCTGGAAGAGAGAAGTGAGAACTCAGCACTTCTGTGAACTCTAGTGAATCCAATGGACTCCTAGTACCCCGCGGGTGCGTCTGAGACACACACACGAGCTTCTCTGGAGTTTGCAACAGCGAAGATGAGTATTCCCTATGAGAACTTGCAAAAGATCATAGCGGACTCACTCGAAGCCACTGGTCCCATCCCTGAGTGTGGCTGCATGGACCAAGAAGGGTTTACAGTGGAACCCAGTGGAAATGGTGAACAGCAGTAGCTTGATCAACAATAACTTCGATCTCACTTAGTGGATTCCATTGGCTTATCTAGCTGGAAATGCCCATCCAATGGCGCTGCCGCTGAAAAATAGCTAGACACTTTCCACGCTCCCAGCCAAAGAAACCACCAGCCAAATCCAGTAGAATCTATTCAACCACTGGATTTCCAGTCTGCTTCTCTTGATAAAAGATTATTGACTTGGATAGTACTGGAAAATACATTCCTTCAAGGCCGATCCAGACTACAGTCATGAACCGCCCAGTGGCGCGCCGTTTAAGTTGCTGCTACCCCGTCCCCCTCGTGGAGCCGCGTGTGATTCTAAGTAAGCCATTCTGTTAATATACATTGAAAGTACTCGAGTGTATTTTTTCTGGCTGGTATGGTGAGCTTGCATGATGAATATCGACGACACAAGATATGCCTGTTGGAAGGCCAGGAACCGGCCAATGGCGCATCACACCTTCCTTATTGAGCCATACAGTCACAAAAAGAATTTCGGCATAACCACCCACTACAACTCATAATGTCAAATTTTATATGTCTAGATGCGACTATACTGTACTTAAAAATGCGCAGAACATAGTTCAAGCCTCTCAGGCTACTTCTAATGGTGCCAAATGGCCAAATGCTTGTGGACAGGAGGCGTGACCAAGGTGTGACCGCGGCGAGGAAACTGCCTGTTTTGGTCAGCATGTACCGCACACGTACTTAGATCTCGTATATCGTGTTTCCATCAAGGAGTTTAGGGCATGTCATGCTACCGGGACACTTGGGAGATACCCATGAGCATACAACAGGCACAAGAAGTGCCTACGATTTTTTCTGGATCCAGTATTTCACTTTTTCGGATGTGAAGCCTCCAATCTCCGAGGCATTTGGCCCATAATGATTTTCTCCACATTTGTACAACCACGCAACACCAGTAAAAACTGACCTACACATTAAAGATATATTCATAGAGTCCTAGGAATAATTTGTGAACCTGAGAACGAAGGAATGGGAGGGTAATTTGTGTTTGTGCCATTGGCCGGTGGCGCGCCACTGGGCGGTTCATGACTGTATATATATAATTTGTCTCCAAATTACAAGCCTATCCAACTGCTGCGCCCACACGGATTGTGGAGACTGGACTGGCTGATCTTTACCAATGTATACTCAACATTGGCTGCACCAGATGGCGTTGGGTCAACAACCATTTTACCACTTCCACTCCTTTGCTCTCCAGCTGGACTTCCTTCTCCCACCAAATCAACAGCATCAATAAGAGGGCTAGCCATCATCATTGGAGAACCAATGGAGCCCAAAATATCTCTGCTCAATCCACCTCCCAGTCCAATTGTCTGGGGAGAAAGGGCACTAGTTGAGTCCCTTTTAGCTGGCTGAATTCCTGCCTGGAGGTTGGGAAGGCAGAGGAAGGCCTCAGTATACCATTCATACCAAACCTGCCTCTGATCAGTCAGCCTCCAGAGTGACACATGGAGTTCTGAGTTGGATGGGAGATATATGGGCTCCTGAGTATATGGCATGAATTGACTGAGATTCAGCCATACAGACAAAATCACATACTTTCAAAGGGAAGAATAATGGGAACCAGCTGAGCATATCTTTGGAAATCTTGTCCATGCCCTCAGGATGGATACTAAGTCCAATGTTACCATAGAGCACGGCCTCAAAGTACCCTGCAAATCCACTATAACAGAGAATCGGTCAGCTAAGCTGGATGCAGCCGTAGGGAGGGAGGGACTCACTGAAGGATGCCAGCATGAGGAATATGGAAAGCCAACTTGGCGGATCGAGTATTATGGCTGTTGGTCAGTGGGAGCCCTGAATAACATTGGTATCTTCGGGAGAGGTCATAGAGTATAAAAGAGTACCAGAAGGCCCAAACACAACATCCCGTCTTGGATGGACAAATTCCCAGCACTCCTGGATTTTTTGTCCACAATGACCACTGACCCCACCACCATCCCCACTCAAAAGGTTCATTGCTTGAAACATCACAACATAAGGGGTTTCAAGATGCTTTTCTTCTTTCCCAACTCGAGCTTCATTGTACAATTTTGAGGACGATAGTGGTGCGAGATGAGCAGTGTATGAAGATGGGATTGAAATCCCAGTTGCTGCAAAGAAGTTAATACAGATTTTAAGAAGGCTGTCTGTATCACATACATTTCAATAGCCTCATAGCTCCATCCAAGCACTCTGGACTCAATTCATTGTCCCCAAATGACCCAAGAAGCTCACTGACAAGAATATCCACCTTTTCAGGGACTTCAATGTATCTCATATCTCCATATAACAAGGTTACCCGATCTTTCCATTCATTCTTCACCCGTGACTGAAGTCTGACAAGAAGTAAATGTTTTAATGTTAAAACCCATCAAAGTCAAGTCTTACTTACGTGACATATGCATTGGGGTTTTTCTCAATGGCATAGACCAATGCTGATTTTTTCGCCCTGTCAATGGCATTCAAACATCGTTGAACAATTGGACCTCTCCCCGCCCCTGCAATGCAGAATACACTAACACAAAGTCAAGAGGATTTTTGACAAACAGAGTGAATTCACTTACACCTTGTCTGCTGAAGTCCAATCCACCAAAGCCCGGTACATTGCCTAGAAATAGTTCAATTCAATGGAGGGTTGATGATAGGGAATGAATGTAGTACTTACTTCTTCATAGTGGTGATATTTGACAGGATCTTGTTCAAAGGTCTGATATGTAGTGCTTTGGAGGTTGTCCATCAATGGCTTATATGGTGGAGTCCTTTTAAGCAAAGCATATAGACCACAGTATAAGCAAGAGGCAGCTCACCTGCAATGGGGCCTGCAGGTAATCTTGGTATCCCTGGGCAAAGTGCTCAACAGTCCCAGGTTTCTTGGTAGAAACAACATTGGGACTGGTCTTTTCTAAATGCCGAACATACTGTGCATATGCAGCTTCTCCACCCTTGGTATGCCTATTTTTGTTCGTATCAGAAAGGATAACTGTGGGTCGGTGCTACTAAATGGAAAGATGTTCAACACTTGAAGAGAAGCAGAGTAGATATATGCGTTACTTGCCACCATCAAGTCCCGGATGAATGTTTGGGTGGTCTTAGGAAGCACAGGGTATCCTTTAACATTATTGATAAATGTTGATGCTGGTAGGTATATGTATTTGACTGGCTCTGCTATCCACTTCTTGAGGGCCTCCGTGACTGTTGGGAATGGTAATGGTGTCAAGTCAAGCACTGAAGGAGCAAGCAAAACACCATCAACAATTACACAAACTCAACCAATTGAAATCAGCACTCACTCAGGACGACCTGGGGATCATAGTCACAGATAGACCTTATGGCATCCCACATTTCCCATGTCTGGCTCAAATCAGGCTGAGCCTCTGCAGACAAGGGTGCATCTGACACAACAAGAGTGGGTGTACCAGGTGCAGGGGATGAAAATCCACTCTGGGAGATTGGTGAAGTAAAGACATCTCCACCAGAGTATGGATTATACACAGGGAGGCGGATGGCTAACTGCATATATGTTACCCTCTTCAGGCATGCCCGTACAATGCGGCCATATGATGAAACATGTGCACGTGTTTGTGGGGGTGGCAAGATGGCAGTGTGAACACCAAGGTAAGATGCATAGGCCAATTCCTGTTGCAGAGCCTAATTGTAGTGAACTTGTTTGAGAAAAAAATATGGACACAGAGAAATGATGAGCAGAACTTGCAATTTCAGCATCATGTCTGATCCAGTCATCAGGTCCATCAAGTTCAAGCCAGTCCGAGATCATCACTGTGGTTCCCTCAGCTTCCTCTGAAAAGGGTGAATATTTATGAATGTCACAAGTGGACGATATCCTTACCTAACCGTGTTACTGTCACTTCATCCAAGTTGAAGGCTGGCTTTTGTCTCCACTCTTCTGTATGCTTGCCTTGCAGAGGATCCAGTGATCCACCTGCTCCTGATTCCCTCATTGAATAAGCAAGTACACTTTCCCTGCGAGCACTCTCCGATCCCCCTTCTTCCCCAGGAACCAAACACATACTGATCCATCTCTCCTTCCATTTCCCAGTAGTGAGCGGTAAACACACAGAGTCGTATCCTTTTGCACGGGCATCAGAGATCAGCCCAAGCACAGGTGTCGCGTACTGATTCTTGATGCCTGCTTGGGCATCGATTCAGTAGGAACTATAAGCGGAGAGATACTGACGAACCGCCTGACGTCCCATTGGCTAACTTGGCTATATCCCCAAGTGATAGATAATTAGATATAGTCACAGATGAGTCCCATGAAGTCGCCATGTCTCTTGCTTCGTTCACAACCGATGCAGAAAAGATTCAGATCGATATTTCCAAATGGAAAGAAATCACGGGCTCGTGAGAGAGCTCTCTCTTAGCGCACACGTGACCCTGCCTAAAATGATGGCCCATTAGAACACTAGCAGATCACTTATTTGAGCATTTCGACAGAAGTTCTTTGAATGCGCGCAACAGATGTATATTCACTCAAGCCTATCCGAAACACATTACAAACAGTCACAGGAACAAAGTGTTTGTATGCCCTGGGGGGTTGCATTTATAAATAGTCAGCTCACTCTTTTGAGCTCGGATGCGCCCGCAGAACATGCTTAGCACAATCTCATCTAATACTCAGAATATGCTAGAGTTTACCGTTTGCGCAAGCAGTAAATAAATATAAATTCATCCATGGACAGCCAAGCGTGGCCAGGAAAGGGCCTCATATGAGTCACTGGGAGATAGAAGCATCACTTGATGGTATTGAAGGAAGGTCGAGTCACTGAAGCATGCGCAGGAGCACGATTCAGAAGATAATGTACCAAGCATCACATTTATTATAATAATAAGAGTTGGATTACTACAATGGACCAATGGACACCATGTATGCCCACTCAAATCATCAGTTGGGAAGGAAGCTGCGACTGGTGGGAGTGGGAGGAGCTTCAACAGCATCAGGAAGGGGTTGAACACAACGTCCTGAACTCATATTTTTACAATCAATTAAATAACTGGCAGAATGCTGAATTCACTATGAGAATAGTACAGATATACTGCATTTGACAGTGGATGACTTCCCGCAGGATTTAGAAACGGTTTCTAAATCTAAATATTTTCCTAAACCGCCCAAAATGGGTAAATGGTGCTTCACGTCAGCAGATTTCGAGCTCAGGCGGTCGTCGACGCGGTGTTGCAGATTTTTATCTGGAAGGGGGGG
>JAPEVF010001111.1:0-11163 GCA_029747585.1 Pleurotus djamor | reverse complement strand
GNAANNGAATCAAATGAGGAGATCAGAAACTGRCATTAGTACGAACTTACAATCAGAAAATCGACTTGGACGGTATCAGCACCAACAKAATTCCCTCCTCAGGGTCTGTTTTCCTTCCTGCAAATGTTGGAGATCTGAGCGGCGCCGTTARGTGACTAGATGTCCGTGGAGGTAAACCAGATTCCAATGGGAAACWGCAGAACGTTGAGTATGTCGGCGGACTSGGCGCGACAATAGGCAYGCTGTTGGCGGATGTCGGAGGACGGAAACGGAAATGTCGAAGTCRACTCTGTCCCCGYGAGACGTCATAGGAGRCTGTGGGGATAGGAGTTACATCTYGGAAAGTGGCTGACATGTTCTCCGTCATAAGAACTCGACACTTCCGTTCCTCCCTCTTCRTCSRTTACCAYCRYCANNTCTGTAYTCAAGAACMACCAGCTCCCCAGCAAGATGTTCGCTAAAGTTCAGAAATTCTTCGCCAAGAAGGCTTCCACCAAGGTATGTTCCCCCTTCTACACGATCGTCTTTGCTGTGCTCATCGCGTCCCTCAAGGTTTTCCCAACACCCCCTATGATGTCGCGCCGCGACTCGGACGACAAGACCCTCGTCAACACCGTATACTCATACACCTCCTCCGCGAAATCTTCCACCTCCACCCTCGTCGACCCTCACACTATGTCCGCCTCCAACTTCGACTTCATCCAAATGGTCGAGCGTTCCACCACTCACGACCGTTGGCTCGTCAGCGACCTCGACACCGGAAAGTACTACAGCCTGAGGACGACCGTTAACGGTGTCTGCAATACCGAGGATTACCAGAAAGCAAAGGTCGAGGCGCAGGTGTATGAGGAGGTAAAGGGGGATGAGCATTTCGTGCAGATGGTGGAGAGGTGGGAGGAGGGGATGTGTGCGTATCAGGCGACGGAGTATTTCCCGTTCTCGTTGGAGGACGTGAAGGAGGAATTACCKCTGAATGCGGGAAGGACGCAGCTTTACGCTGCACATATGGTSAGTTCMTCCATCTCCTATGTCNGNGCNGCGRYGGCGGTGGCTGATATGCTTTCTCTCAGGTACACGCGCTCGCGACTCTTCATGAGAAAGGCATCGCGCACAACGACGTCAAGCTCGCGAATGTATTTTTGAACATCACCGGTCTACCCGTCCTCGGTGGGATGGGCAAAGCGCAGGTCCTCAAGACCACACTCACGTGCGAGGAGGATTTCGTCGACTTCCACGCAAACCCACACGCAGATGGTGGATATTTTCACTTCAAGAGAGAAGTCAACAAGAAGGATTTTGTTGAAGACATCCGGGGATTGGGCAGAGCAATGTACGAGATGCAGACTGGTCGAGTAAGTTTCCTATTCCTTCGCGCAATAGAGCGTGTTAGCCGATCGATATTTGCGTAGGCGTTGACGTTCGACCGGGAAGGGAACACGAAGATCCGCCTTGGAGAGCACGTCCCTCCAACTCTCCGAGACCTCTTGAAGCGAATCTTCGGGCAACGCACGTCTCCACTGAAGGACGACATATCCTACATCCAATCCCACCCATATTTCGCCAACATCGACTGGAACGAAATTGCTTTCCCCCAGACTATCGCCGAGGACTCGGACTCGGAAACCATCGATTGCAGCAGCGAGCCATTGGCTGCGACATATCATCACACTCCCATTGAATTCCCCAAACCAGAGGTCGCCTCTGATGCACTCCTGTATGCCGACATTTCCGAGATTGAATGCGACTGGGAGGTGATATATGGGAAGCCTCGACCCCCGACACCTCTACCTGTCGAGCGGGATATCATGGACCTCGAGCTTCACGAACTTGTTGGACGGTACGCGCCATTGAAGGGGGTGCGCGTGCCCAGGTATTTCGGGTCTGCGGAGGAGGAAGAGGAAATGTTGGGGTCAGGGTTTGACCTTTGAAGTAGGCGAAGCAGGGGGAGAGGAAGTAGGAAGTGGTGGAAGGAAGGAGGAATGGTACGTCGAAGGGCGACCCAGCGCGACAGGGGATGATGTGTAGCGTCCTGGCAGCCCTCGCCAGCGCTACCATCGGAACCTTGCTGGGGGATCCTGGAGATGTACCGTTCGGTGGGCTGGAAGGAAAAATACGACAAAGATACCACGAACCACCACGAAACAACGCAGTAACCCAGGAGGAGGAATAGTAGAGAAGGAGTTGGCGTTGAAGCTTTGAAGTTTGATACCCGGATTGAAGGATACCATTATGCCCCCACTATTTTACCACCATTTATGCTTCTTGTTCTGTCCTGTTAGCGTCCGTGGCTACTCCGTAGCCCGCGCCCCACACTCGTTTGTTTCTAGTTTCCGTTTCCAATACCATTTCGCTTCTTTTGATACACCGTCTGGCCTTTCATGAAAGATAGGACGATTGGGTCGCTGGTCGTATTGTGTCAAATCTTGAGTGCACATAGGTGGAGCGAGAGAACCTTTACAGATTGGCAACTGGCAGACCGACGACAAGCCTTGTTGGCTTATGCTAAACGATTCTGGACCCTGGTCCCATAACCGGGGCATGCGAATACGGGGTTCAACTTGAATTTCGAATGAAAAGGTCATCCTTAGTCGACTAGTCCTTCGTCTTAGCTCTTAGCATCAGTACCGAGACGAGGATGCGGCGACATGAAGCAGATGCGATCCTGCAAGGTGTAGAGCCTGGTAGAATCGTGAGCAAGGATCGCATGAGCAACTCACAGGTACATGTAGCTCACTGGTCTTTCAAAGTCGCTCGCGCAGTCAGTCCGTGGTACAGAAGTCAGAAACAATCAGAGCAAGTTGCAGAAGACGCGTGAAGGCAAAAAGCCTTCTGTGATTGGTCCAAACCTTCGATTACGTCACACCACCCAAACCCATCCGAGATCCCGAGCCAATCACATTTCACTGTTTCTCTCTGCTGACTACTCCCACCATCTACCCACTAATTGACCCACTACGTACCACTATTGCTACTAATATTCGAAAACAATGTCGCTCGCATCGGCGTCAACCTCGACCTCGAGGACACTCAAAACTATCTTCGACGCCAGCAGGCGAATAGACCGTTCGTGGGCGAAGAAGGCATTCTCCACGACTCGGTGTAGAAGTGCGGGTCTACGGCCTGCCACATTGAGCTCATTCATTCCTCACTCCCACTCAAGGAGGGGGGTCGATATTTTTAAGAGACCAGCATTCGGTACGTGCAGGATTATTGTATACACGATTGATTAACTGACATTGACTACCTATATCTCTATTCCACTCCATGAATCGCGCATCAACCACAGCTCGTTCCATGTTCATCCAAAGCGAAGCAACCCCCAACTCCGATTCCCTCAAATTCATCCCCGGTGTCCCCGTAATGGGCGAAACCGGCACCGCAGAGTTCTTGGACGTTCGCTCCGCCCTCAAATCCCCACTTGCCGTCCGTCTAATGGGTATCGAAGGCGTCCAAGCCGTCTTCTACGGTCCAGATTTCGTTACGGTTACGAAAGACAGCGAAAATCCATGGGCCGTCCTAAAACCCGAAATCTACTCGATCCTCATGGAATTCTTCTCAAGTGGGAAGGAGGCGCTGTTTCGCAGTAACGAGGAACGCGATTCTGCCGGCCCCCAAGACACCCGAATCCTCGACACCGACTCCGAAGTAGTAGGCATGATCAAAGAACTCCTCGAAACACGCGTCCGCCCCGCCATAATGGAAGACGGTGGGGACATTGAATACCGCGGTTTCGATGAATCCTCTGGTATGGTGCAAGTACGTTTGAAGGGCAGTTGTCGCGGATGTGACAGCAGCGAGGTGACATTGAAGAGCGGGATAGAGAGGATGTTGATGCATTATGTGCCGGAGGTAAAGGGAGTTCAGCAGGTGTTGGATCAGGAGGAGGAGGTTGCGAGGAGTGAGTTCGGCAAGTTGGAGGAGAGGTTGAAGGGGAAGGAAAAGGGTATGGAGCAGTACATGTCGGTATGAAGTGGACTTCTTGATGCTCGGAAGCGCGGTGGTTCTTAGCAATAACTGCCGTCTGAACGGACTAGACAAGTGAGCAGTTGGTGTGGATGATGGCGTACAACTTGTATTCCCCAGCCATACACGGGTTGACACCGTCAAGATAAGATAAGATAAGATACAATCAGCCTTCAATTCTGCCCAGAGGGATCAAGTAGAGACAGGATACATCTCTCCCTTTCATTCGATTCAATGAAGGGATACATCCTCCTTGAAGATTGGATCTGGTCGTCTCAGTGACAGAGGGACCATGGAGCACCGCGGAACTGATGAGAACTTTCGTTGAGCTTCGAAATTGATCTGCGCTCCTACTACTAGGTTGAGTCGCCACCTGCAAAAGAGTATAGATGATACACGCATGGTTATTCATTCAACTCTCTGTCCGATGTATCCCCAACCGAGGCGGATGGGAGGGATGGACACGATCGTGGGTTTCCAGAGGTCGGGTTTCGAGTCGGGGCGGAGGCAGATCGTCCGGCAATCACACTTATGGGTAGAGATAAAAGCATTTGGGTTGCTCGATAGACACGACACATATACAGAAACACACACCATCTCGAGCACCAACACCCCATTCTTGTCTTCCTTTCATACATCCTCCACCACCATGACCGAGACTACTCCTCGAACATTCACGCTCGCATCGCGGGCCTCCCAACTCGCACAGATCCAGACAAACATGGTGCTCTCCGCACTCGAAAAAGCCCTCCCTCCCAGCGTCGCATCCAACCCGAAATTCGCGACATCTTTCATGTCCACCACAGGCGATAACAATCAGAGCCAAGCACTCTACCTCCTCGGTGGGAAGGCCCTCTGGACGAAAGAACTGGAGGTTGCGTTGAAGGAGGGCGCGGTGGATCTGCTTGTGCATAGTCTGAAGGACGTGCCGACTGTCCTACCTGAGGGATGTGTGTTGGGTGCGATCATGGAGAGAGAGGATCCGGTGGATAGTTTGGTCGTGAAGAAGGGATTGGAGTATAAGGAACTGAAGGATTTGCCGGATGGGAGTGTGATCGGTACGAGCAGTGTGAGGAGAGTCGCCCAGTTGACGAGGTTGTTTCCCAAACTCAAGTTTATGGATGTCGTGAGTCTTACCAACTCATCATATGTTGAGTCAAAGCTTATTCTATCTACAGCGAGGAAATCTGTAGGTTCTATTGCCTCGATCGATCTACACGCGACTAACGCAACAGGTAGGAACACACGGTTTAGCAAGTTGGATGCAGAGGATGGACCGTACGCTGCTCTGGTCCTCGCTAAAGCAGGGATCGTACGTATGGGATGGGGAGATCGGATTACCTCAGACATCATACCACCGACACTGTACCACGCAGTGAGCCAGGGAGCTCTCGGTGTCGAGGTACGCGCCGACGACGAAGAGGCATTGAAATTGTGCGAACTGTTGACGCACTGGGAGACACAGTGGAGGTGTCTGGCTGAACGAGCGTGTCTGAGGGTGCTTGAGGGCGGATGTAGCGTGCCCGTGGGTGTTTGGACGACGCTGACGGTTGATGCGGACGGTAGCAAGTCGGGGATCCTCAAAATGACAGGCTGCGTGACGAGTCTGGATGGAAGTGAGCATGTGGAGGAGACATTGGAGGCACAAGTCGAGTCGAAAGAAGACGCAGAGGGACTAGGAACGACGCTGGCGAAGATGCTGATGGAAAACGGTGCAAAGAGTATTTTGGAGGATATCAACAAGGACAGACAAGCAAAATCTACAGCTGCTACCGCCTAGAAATAATAAAATTTTGCGTGTATCAACCAAGAATCGCATTACTTTTTTCCTGGAAACGCGAAAAAANGAGGCGCGACCTAGGAAGACGGTGTTGCTCTGTCTTTCCGCGAGCGCCTGCAGAATTCCCTGGAATGTTTTTGAGAGGAATGCAAGTGACTCTAAAGCAGAAAGACGACATTGAAGAAGAGGGCCCGTGGTCTTTATATACGCCCGACGCTGTTTGGCTCTGATTGTCGGAACAGGGGCCTCTCTGCTCGTCGTGCTCAACGATGGCCGCGAAGGAGGCAATTACACTCAAGTCAAGTTTCAGCAGGACATACTTAGCTGCCAGCATTTCATATGTCTTTGGTGCATTCACCCTTTGATGCAAAAAACATGTCAGATGGATGTTCCACGTCCATCCGTCACGTGACGCTTTTGCCACGTCGTATGTGTTGGTGTCAGCGTCGCCATACAAAAGTTCAATCCAAGTCTCTTTTCCTTTCTTTTCATCGTCCTCCACCATGAGCGGTTGTAAGTCCTCCTTCGTTACTTTTCATTGCTCGTCGTCGTTGCTAACGTTGTCCTCGACCTCCAGTCCGCTTCCTCAACCTTGTCCGCCCGTTCCTTCCCATTCTTCCCGAGGTCTCCTCACCAGAACGAAAAGTCCCCTTCAACCAAAAAATCCTATGGACCGCCGTCACCCTCCTCATTTTCTTGGTATGCTCACAGGTGCCCTTGTACGGCATCATGTCCTCCGACTCCTCAGACCCTCTCTACTGGATGCGAGTCATCCTGGCCTCAAATAGAGGAACACTTATGGAATTGGGTATTTCGCCAATTATTACTTCGGGCATGATCATGCAACGTACTTGCTGGCGCAAACCTCATCGACGTCGACTTTTCCTTGAAGGAAGATAGGGCCTTGTTCTCCGGTGCTCAAAAACGTGCGTTTTACTCTGAATTGCATTTTCGTTTTTGCTGACGTGGACTCGGGTGCATAGTTTTCGCTCTCATTATTTCTTTGGGCCAGGCTACCGTATACGTTTTGACCGGCTTGTACGGTCAACCCAGCGACCTCGGCGCAGGTGTCTGCCTCCTCCTTATCATCCAACTCGTCTCTGCCGCCCTCATCGTCATCCTCCTCGACGAGCTCCTCCAAAAAGGTTACGGCCTTGGTTCGGGTATCTCCCTCTTCATCGCCACCAACATCTGTGAATCCATCATCTGGAAAGCCTTCTCTCCCACCACCATTAACACCGGCCGTGGCCCCGAGTTCGAAGGCGCCATCGTCGCGCTCTTCCATTTGTTGTTCACGTGGAATGACAAGGGCCGTGCTCTTCGCGAAGCTTTCTGGCGCGACCGTCTCCCCAACGTAATGAACCTCCTCGCCACCGTCCTCATCTTTGCAGTTGTCATCTACCTCCAAGGCTTCCGCATCGAAATCCCCGTCAAATCTAACAAATTCCGTGGCCAACGTGGTTCCTACCCCATCAAATTGTTCTACACCTCCAACATGCCCATCATGCTCGAATCCGCACTCACTTCCAACGTGTTCATTGTCTCGCAAATGTTGGCCACTCGTTTCCCTGAGAACCTCTTTGTGAAATTGTTGGGTGTTTGGGAGCCTATGGAGGATTCGCCTCAACTCGTTGCTACCTCGGGCATTGCGTATTACATGTCCCCACCCCACACGATGAAAGAAGCCATCCTCGACCCCATCCACACCGCCATCTACATCATCTTCATTCTCTCCACCTGCGCCCTCTTCTCCAAAACCTGGATTGAGGTATCCGGCTCCGGCCCGCGCGACGTGGCGAAACAACTTAAAGATCAGCAGATGGTTATGGCCGGTCACCGCGAGGGGTCGATGTACAAGGAGCTCAAGAGGGTTATCCCCACCGCTGCCGCGTTTGGCGGTGCGATTTTGGGCTTGCTCAGTGTTGCCGCAGATTTGTTGGGTGCTATTGGCGATGGAACGGGTATCTTGATGGCGGTTACGATTATTTATTCTTGTGAGTCGATTCTTTCCTTCCCCCCCTGTGAACAGTGTGTACTAACGAGACATTGTTATCAGACTGGGAAATCGGCATGAGGGAATCGGGTGGACCAGAGATGGCTGCGTTTGGGGATTTGCTGTAAACCTCCCTCTATTTCTTTGGAGTAATTGCTACGCATTCGTTTGTCGTACCTCTTACCCCAACCATCCAAACCACCTCAATCACGATCACCCACCATCGCGCTCTACGTGCGTCACCCGTATTTATCATACAACTTGAAAGCGTTCCCCCCGCTATCTACGAGGAACGTTGTTTTTAGTCAGTCGTCACAGTCTTGTTTTGTGCTTTTTGGGCGAATGCAATTGGATGATGACTTGGATAATGCATCAATGGAGCGAATTGATGAAGTGGATGTGAGTCGGATGCATGATGAGCATATCTTGGGTGAGCTGAGTTGAGCTTGTGGTGTCCGACGTCGTTCAGTACACTTGCGCGCCTATACCTCTCTCCCTCTTCGTTCCAACCATCATCGCACTTGGCAGACTAGTCATGCATCAATGTATGATGGGCAATTTGTATCTGCTGTACGACTTCTGTTGTGCCTCTTCCTCCCAGCTCTAAGAACGGCACACATATTAGAACGATTCCGAGGCTCTGAGGCTCTCAGCTGTGGAAATTAGAATGTCATCCGAGTAGACCGTGAATCTGTGTGGAGTAAATGCGCCCTTCACAGGCATTCAGGTCTCAGGAAATGGCGTCGGTTTGTTTGGTATACCAATGGCAAGTATGTCTTCATGTTCAAGTTATTCCTCCCTCGCGTGTTTAACTAATGATAACCATGAATCTGTTAGGATCCTTGAATGCCTTTCATCGCGCATTTAATGTGTTGGAGTCTGGACACTCGGTATCAGTCTCCAGGAAGGCCCGGTTCCCGATTTCTTAGAGCCTCCAACGCCCCGTGTTCAACGTACACTACGTACTGGCTATCTGTACTGCCCTGAACGAAGGATTATGGGGATGTCTGACCTCTCTCAAAGATTCGGACGTGCGTTGTGTTCGAATGTCGCGTGCGCTGGTCACCGCGATGCTGCATCATGCGTCAACTCCCAGAGCCATCCACCCGGACACTCATTTCGAACGCATACACCCAGCGGTTCCGTGATCCTTGGCCTAGGAAATTGCAACTGGTCTTACGTGTCGATGGAAAATGCAAGTTCAAACGAGATGATATTGGAAAACGGAAACTACAAACAAAGGAATGTGGAGCGCAGGCTACTCAAAGGCAGCCCTGACGCAAACGGAAACCGAATAGAACACAGATAGAATGGAAAGCATAGATGGTATCCTTCAATCCGGGTATTCTCCAACTCCAACACTATCCAGAGGGATCTCTCCTCCTCCAATGGTGCCTCCTCCGTTGCGGTGCTTTGTGATGTCTCCGTCGCATGCTCCCTCCGACCCTCCGAGTGGCGCGTCTCCAGGATCCTCCAGCAAGGTTCCGATGGTAGCGCTGGCGAGGGCTGCCAGGAAACTACACATCATCCCCTGTCGCGCTGGGTCGCCCTTCGACGTACCATTCCTCCTTCCCTCCGCCACTTCCTACTTCCTCTCCTCCTGCTTCACCTACTTCAAAGGTCAAACCCTGACCCCAACATTTCCTCTTCCTCCTCGGCTGACTCGAAATACCTGGGCACGCGCACTCCCTTCAGCGGCGCGTACCGTCCAACAAGTTCGTGGAGCTCGAGGTCCATGATATCGCGCTCAGCAGGCGCGGGCGGTGGTGGTCGAGGCTTCCCATATATCACCTCCCAGTCGCATTCAATATCGGTGATGTCGGCATATACGAGTGCATCAGAGTCGACCTCTGGTTTGGGGAATTCAATGGGAGTGTGGTGGTATGTCATAGTCAATGTCTCTCTGCTACCATCGATCGTTTCTGAGTCCGAGTCCGAGTCCTCGGTGATAGTTCGAGGGAAAGCAATTTCGTTCCAATCGATGT
Source organism: Pleurotus djamor (assembly GCA_029747585.1). NCBI lineage: Eukaryota > Fungi > Basidiomycota > Agaricomycetes > Agaricales > Pleurotaceae > Pleurotus > Pleurotus djamor. The sequence continues at coordinate 1,442 of JAPEVF010001111.1, read as the reverse complement.
TGGCGAAATATGGGTGGGATTGGATGTAGGATATGTCGTCCTTCAGTGGAGATGTGTGTTCACCGAAGATTCGCTTCAAGAGGTCTCGGAGAGTTGGAGGGACGTGCTCTCCAAGGCGGATCTTTGTGTTCCCTTCCCGGTCGAACGTCAATGCCTACGCAAATATCAATCAGCGAACACGCTCTACCGCGCGAGGGAATAGGAAACTTACTCGACCAGTCTGCATCTCGTACATTGCTCTGCCCAACCCCCGGATATCTTCAACAAAGTCCTTCTTGTTGACTTCTCTCTTGAAGAGGAAGCATCCACCGTCAGCGTCTGGGTTTGCGCGGAAGTCGACAAAGTCTTCTTCGCACATGAGTGTGGTCTTGAGGACCTGCGATTTGCCCATACCACCGAGGACGGGTAGACCGGTGATGTTCAAAAATACATTCGCGAGCTTGACGTCGTTGTGCGCGATGCCTTTCTCATGAAGAGTCGCGAGCGCGTGTACCTGAGAGAAAGCATATCAGCCACCGCCGCCGCCGCGCCGACATAGGAGATGGATGAACTGACCATATGTGCAGCGTAAAGCTGCGTCCTTCCCGCATTCAGCGGTAATTCCTCCTTCACGTCCTCCAATGAGAACGGGAAATACTCCGTCGCCTGATACGCACACACCCCCTCCTCCCACCTCTCCACCATCTGCACGAAATGCTCATCCCCCTTTACTTCCTCATACACCTGCGCCTCGACCTTTGCTTTCTGGTAATCCTCGGTATTGCAGACACCGTTAACGGTCGTCCTCAGGCTGTAGTACTTTCCGGTGTCGAGGTCGCTGACGAGCCAGCGGTCGTGAGTGGTGGAACGCTCGACCATTTGGATGAAGTCGAAGTTGGAGGTGGACATGGTGTGAGGGTCGACGAGGGTGGAGGTGGAAGATTTCGCGGAGTTGTATGAGTATACGGTGTTGACGAGGGTCTTGTCGTCCGAGTCGCGGTGCGACATCATAGGGGGTGTTGGGAAAACCTTGAGGGACGCGATGAGCACAGCAAAGACTCACGATCGTGTAGAAGTGGGAACATACCTTGGTGGAAGCCTTCTTGGCGAAGAATTTCTGAACTTTAGCGAACATCTTGCTGGGGAGCTGGTGGTTCTTGAGTACAGATGATGGTGGTATTCCGTGAAGAGGGAGGAACGGAAGTGTCGAGTTCTTATGACGGAGAACATGTCAGCCACTTTCCAAGATGTAACTCCTATCCCCAGACCCTCCTCCTATGGGACAGAGTTGACGTTGACGTTGCTGGCATTTCCGTTTCCGCCCTCCGACATCCGTCAACAGCATACCTACTCTCGCACCGAATCCGCCGACATGGCAGCTCAACATACAGCGATTCCAATTGCAGTCCGAAACAGTCGGTGCAAAAAAGGAAGCAACGTCGTCGATGCCGATGTCGGACAAG
>JAPEVF010001110.1:0-13784 GCA_029747585.1 Pleurotus djamor | reverse complement strand
TTCGGATCCGTCGAAGCCGACTTCGGTCACTTGGACGCATACACCACCTCCGGCGCCGCTGTCTCCCCCGTCTTCTCCCAAAATCGGTTTCAGGAAATTACTTACCGAAACCGTTGGAAAAGAGGAGAATCCGAGCGTAGTGCACGGAGAGACTTCCTTCGACTACTTGATTGATGCATCTGGCCGAGCCGGGATCATCTCGACGAGGTACCTCAAGAACCGACGTTTCAACGAGGCGCTTAGGAACATTGCGGTCTGGGGGTATTGGAAGAATGTTGGTACGTACGGGAAGGGAACGAGTCGCGCAGGCGCTCCGTGGTTTGAAGCATTGACCGGTGAGACATTATCATTTTTTGTTTGCGGGAAGTGACTAAAGTGTCGAGAACAGATGAGTCTGGTTGGGCGTGGTTTATCCCCCTTCACAATGGTACTACGTCTGTAGGAATTGTGATGAACCAGAAGCGTTACAACGCGAAAACAAAAAGACAGAGTCAACTCGATTCCGAGAGTTCGCTGGCGTCTCGCTACCTTGAGAATATATCGCTAGCCCCAGGGCTAGTAGAGCTCATCGCAGAGGGTTCTATGGTGGAGAATAGTGTCAAGAGTGCGAGTGACTTCAGCTATTCCGCGTCCGAATTCGCAGGAAATGGATATAGGATTGTCGGAGACGCTGGAGGCAGGTTTCCAATAGCCTCAGGACGTAGCATTCACTGACATCTTCTTCTCTAGCCTTCATCGACCCCTTCTTCTCTTCAGGAATCCATCTCGCGATGACGTCTGCGCTCTCAGCTTCGGCATCCATTTGCGCGTCGATCCGTGGAGACTGCTCGGAACTCGAAGCTGGCCGTTGGCACACGAAGCGTGTGGCGACGAGCTACACTAGGTAATCATATCTCCTCAAAGTCATGAGTGCGAGCTCACAAGGCTTGATAGGTTTCAAGTTGTGGTTCTAAGCGCATATAAGCAGATCCGAGCCCAAGACATCAGTATCCTATCCGATATCGACGAGGACAACTACGATAGAGCATTTGCTTACCTTCGACCGGGTGAGAGATAACCACATTCTTTCTCCGCATCTTCTGATATACTATTCCTAGTGATCCAAGGCGCGTCCGAAATGGGGGCCCGACTTTCTGAACACGAGCTGCAAAGATCCCTGGACTTCTGCGTGCAGCTTTTCAACCCCACAACTCCAGAGCAACATGCGCGCCTAACGGAGGAAGGAGGAGAAATCGGCAAGAAGTTGACGGACGTCAGTCACCCTGTGATGGAACCTGGAGTCCTAGAGGAGCTGGTGAAGTCCTTCAAGAAAACCGAAGAAGACGAGGCTAGCAGCGATTCGGACTCGGATGTGGAGTTGGTGGCGAATAAGGTCAATGCACGGCGCGTTGTGCAGGCGGAATATTCCATCAACAATCTCGAAGCAGAACCTCTTGGAGGATTCGCTGTCAGGCTGGACAGAGGGAAGTTGGGCCTTGTCAGGCGCATCTGAGGACCGTTTTGTCGACCAAAAAAGCGTGGAAGAGAAGGAAAATGGACCTTGACTTCATAGCAGACTGATCATTTCCTGTTTTCATTCATCCTGGGCCCGCAGAGCGTCTGCCACATTCAGACTATCCCTGTATCGTTTACCCCGACTTGTAGCTTTAGTTTTTAGAGTAGAGAAGGTGTAGCCAGTAGCAGCGTACATAACTGACCGTGAATTCAAAATCGTTGACTTGAAGCGTGTTTGTGTCATGCCATGAATCCCGTGACCGTCACTTCGCGATCACATGATATACACGGTTGACTGGCGGATAATTCCCACGAATGATTTGGTTCGTTGAACGCCACTGCGATAGGGTTTTCTCCTCTTCCACCAGCATCGTCGTCTCGAGGCGACGCCCTCTTCACCCTCAACCAGCGAGACCGACTCCCAACCGACCCATTACATACTGTCCTTACGCCTCAGACCACAACGATGCCTCCAATGGCCGGCCCCAACCAGCTGCATGACCGTCTTTTCTCCCCAAGCGGCATGGATCCAATCAAATCTTCAATTTTGAGGGACTCAGGGATGGGCTGGAACTCCTCACAAACATCCGACTCGAGCTCAGATTCCAAGGCCATTACTTCTCCCCTTCGCATTTCCAAACGGGATTCCCCAAATCTCAGGCCACGAGTCAAGCCAGCACCACAGGGCGCTGACTTGCCTCGGCGAACATCTTCAAGTTTCAAGCATGTGCGAAGTAACAACCTTGTCAGCAAGTCACCGTTCAAGTCGCAAATACCCACCCCTTCCACCCCGTCGAAATCAACTCCAGCTAGGCCGATGGGTGCAAGACCGGTTTCTGTAGGGTTCCCGACTGCTTCTCCGAGGCGAGTTTCCGGGGAGAAGCGGCCTCGGCCACCTTCGATGCATGAAGATGTTGAGAACGAGAACGAGCGTCCCTTTAGTTTGAAGCGAGAACGCAAGCAATCGAAGACGTTTCAAGGGCTTCTGCAAAAAGAACCAGTCACGAAGAGCCCGTTCAGGCGCGTTCCTAGTACAGAAGAAGACCCGTTTCCTCCACCTCCTCCACCTCCCAGAGTCTTGGCTGACATCCCGAATATCAATCCTCCCTCCGACCGCCGAGAGGTTCCAGCGCCGAGTATGTTGAATGCTGTGGCTGCCGGATCCGCCTTGCCAAATGTCCCTTCGCCCGCACGGTCGTCGCTTGTATCGAGGAGGATGCATGGTCCACGGATGAATAATGCAGGGAAGAGGGAGCGTCGGAAGACGGTGACCTTCGATGAGCGTTGCGACGTCCTTGAGTTTGATCGTGAAGATGGGGAGAGTGACGTATTCATGAGCGATGACGAACAACCGCCTCCGTTCGGACGAGATGATGACCATGATGAAGGAGATCCATTTTTCCTACCCTCGCAAGGCCAGCACGAAGANGGACTTGCAAGTTGACGAGGAATACGGAGATGACGGACAACTTTATGATCTCAATGGCTTTAGAGCTGGAAAGGGGTACACNACAGTGTTGAGAAGAGACATGTCCGCCCAACCTCGGAGAACGTAACTCAGCTTCCATACTATCGGTGAAAACGTGAATCTGAGAATGGGTGAAATTGTATAGGAGGAACCGACCTAAGTTGTGCGTGTCGTTCATACTCGCGTTCATCCCTTGACCGGCTTTAGGTGAGTGCGTGTGACACGCATCGCCAGCGATAAAGACGCGATTGTTCACCGAGAACTGTGATGCTACACGTTGACCAACTAAGCGAAGTTCATTAGAATGTGGCTTTCAATCAACATTGGAGAAAGCTGTCGCACTTATGTAAATTGTCCACCAGTCGATGTCTCCAGAAGGCCTAATGTAGAACGGCTGGAATGACTTATTCGCGACCTACAAAAATTATGTTCAATGCCAAGGGGTTGACAGCACATGGAGCACATACCTCCAATAACTTATAAGGGTTGGCTTTACTCATGTCGACTCTTCCATTGCTAGAGTCCACCGCATCGGTATATCCCAATTGGACATATAATCTAACCTTATCCCCTTCTCTTGGAATGATCATACACGAGCCGTTATGCGAGTGTATCGCGCAACGATTTCGGATGTCAGGAAAGTCGGTATCGGGCACGATGTCGACAACTCCCCAGACGTAATCTTAAAGGAAAAATCACCGACGGCGTATGTCAAGAGTTTGATATTGCCGGATTTCCGTAATGAACACACCTGTCTGTTCACCTTCCATCTGGATGCCAAATGACTTGCGGACCCACGAGTGAGCACCTGTTGTGATGTAGAAAGGCTAATATTAGCAAAACGAGGTCCATTACCCCACCGAAGATGATGTGTGACCGACCATCAGCGCCAACTACAAATTTAGCGTGTACGACCTCAGTATCAATTTGTCCTGGGAGCGCCTGTAGGTGCTTCAATACCACCTTCGAAAACGCCACAGTCAGCCCAAGCACTGAATTTATCAACGGTTGCTTCCACATGTGGCTCACCCGCACTGGATACGCCTTCGGATCAATTAGTTCTGCTGAGTCTTGGGATAGTTGTATTGATTCGGGGACCATGGGTCTGTCCACTTTCACTCCCATTGTTTGCATGGAATCCTGGAATAGAGCTTCTATCGCGCCCTGGTGGAGTGTACACTTGGTGCAACACCGCGTTAGCCCCTTGTTCTAAAAAAGCAACGAAAAGACAGAACGCCCACCTCAAATGGATAACGAGCATTGGGAGCGGTGACATCTGGAGCCCTATCAGTGAGCTAAACCAAGCTTCAGTTAGTCCTATGGCACCTCCAGGAGCGAAGCTTGTAAATTACCTCTATACCGCCGTCTGGACTGGGGTTGTAGAAGGCCTGGAAGCACTGAGTAAGTAAAGATGCGGATGATATCACGAGGAAGCACTCACAGCCATGTGCATCTGGTTAGCTTCTTTGAAGACGCGTTCCGCTAAACCATAGCTCTGTGGGCACCAGTTTAGTCGGCGTCAAGACGCCGAAGACGGATACGAAGTTCGCACCTGTAAGACTTCTACGAAGGCTGTTAGCGTCGAATGTGCGAACTCAATAGAACATATTCACCTAACGTTCGCGGCTGAAGGCCGTCGGCTCGTCCGGCTAGCAAGTTGGAAGGTCTGAATAGGACGAGAAATAATCGTCAGAATACCACCGAGTGTGAGGCACCACCACTGACCGCTCATCGATGATCCGCACATTAACTCCAGCTCGGGCCAATCCATTGGCGCACATAAGGCCGGCTGGACCAGCCCCTATGACGAGGACGTCGACTTCGGTCTCTTTCACCAAGGAAGTAGGCATTGTGTGAGGGATGGGGAAATCGGAGAATGAGAGTGGTGTTGAGGAACAAGTGGGGCAACAGGAAAAAAGGTGGGGCTTGAATGTCGCTTAGGATGTCCGACGTCTTTATACTATGTAGCATACGCCTGGTGTGTATCTTCATCCCCCATTGAGGGTTAACACGTAAAAGTTCTAGGGGTCTCCATAAGATGGGCACTGTTTACCACAAATAGCAGTTCATCCCATCGCTGAGGCGTTTGTACCGAGGGTCCACTAAGCCCGTCGTTCGGTTTGTCGAAGCTGCACGCTGCGTTACTCGCTATCTAAGGGGGGAAGTTCGCCCCCACGAGACGAGCAGGAAGTAAGCGACAGATTGCCTAATGTGATGTAACTGGCGACACGAGATGATGTTTCTCGCGTGAATGAAGCTGAATTTAGGCTTCTTCCGATGTGGGTCGAAGCTTCTGTAATTATCGTGATTAGACATAAGCGGTATGGAAGGACCGTGGAGGACCAAGAACCCGCGTGAATGCGAGGGAGAATGCGGATATTAGATCTGCCCTGGCTAGAACATGGTGGCCGAATGGTGTCGCGCGTAAGCTGGTGGAAAACGATGGGCAATGATGTGAAGGAAAAGGAAAAAGACCTTGAACCCAAAACGACGTTTCCTCCGAGCCTTGCCATAGATAGAAGAAGAATGACCACGACCCTCGGTTGGATTGGTCAGAGGAGAAGTGCGACTGGTCAGATGGAAGGAGTTGGAAGTAGGATAATTGATATATATATAAAGGGTGATTTGCGGTTGAACCAGCAGCGTTCTGTCTGTTAGTAAACTCATTGACAAGATCCGCCAGTGCTTCGACTAAACGGTCCAGGCGGCATCAGTGTTTAAGAAGCGGCTGAGTGTGACGCGAACCATACTTTCAGTCCGTGCAGTCTGGAACATGGGATGGTTGACGGGGCTTACAGGATATGTTGGCAGAATGTAAGTACATGTGATGATTGAGTCCTGGAGATACAACAAGGTAATTTACAACAAACGCGCAGGAGGAAAGCAACAAAACAACATAACGAGGAGTGATTCAACCGGTTCGATCTTCTGACCCATTCTTACTTTTAAACTTCATAGCGATTGAAGACGGACTGGGAGTACGCTGGGTCTTCGGAGGCTGATTTTGTGGTGAGGATCTCGTAAACCTGATCAAGCAAAGGGGTTAGGGCGACGCAGAATGGGGAATTGGACCCAACAGACCTCTTTAGGAGGATTCAATCCCATGGCCTTTGCTCTTTTCCAGCGGTCAATCCGAGAAACCCCAGCACAGGGGCCGTATGTGTAAGTCCTTGGAGATGCAATCAGGCACGAAAACGAAAAGTTCGAGAGATAGATAGCATACAAGTCGAACACACGGAGGATTTGGCTGATTTTGGATTCATCTTCGGCATAAACTGACGAAACAAGTTAGTGTATGCGACATACAAGTTTGTTTTGTAACTCACTGGGGGGCAGATGACCCATATCATTCTGGACTTTGCTAAAGTGACTCCTCCATCTCCCATCCGAGTCCGCGAGGTCGGCGGGAAGTGCATTCTTCTCCGTGCTACGACTGTCCACGTCGAAGGAGTTACTGCTCCTGAAAACTCCCTTCTTGATGATACTCTGGCTCTCTTTCTTCACTTCTTTTGCATGAGCACTGCGCTGCTTTGGAGTGGGTACGTATTCATCAGAATCAATCTCCTCTTCGACAAGATCCTCTGAAGAGGACGATGTCGACGACTCTACGTCCTCAATGGGGTCTGGAGTATGCCGCGCAGGGGCTGACATCGTACGAGGAACCCCCTTCTTCGACTTTGAGTTGACTGCGCTAGCCGTGCGTTTTGACGAAGTGAAGCCGAGAACTCCTTGCTTCATATTCGGTATTCTCTGAGATGCACGCTTTGGTGTGGATGGAGACATGTTTTCGTTGCGACGAGGTGGATGTTAGAGTTTAAGATTGTTTTGCCCCCTGACTCGATCCAGACTCGATTCACTCAGTATGAGCGGCTATTTCTGCACAGCCACGGCACGCCGACAAAGATCCGGGACGTAAATTCGGATGTTCCTTGCATGTTCCCCACCCGGGCGCGATGCTTTTGCGACTTGGCCCGTACCAGGACCTGGCTGATACGCTCTGTTCCACGAACAACTTGTAAAAATGCAGGGCAACGGACGTTTGAGCCTTCACTTCAAGGGAGGAGCACAGTACTCCAAGTCGGCCTCAACGCTTCGATATTGGCTGGTCCAACCTCAGAACGTCCGTCAATAATGCTTGCTCTATCAATCTTCGCTGGACTACCTCTGGTTCTTTGGGTGTACAAGGTATATATGATTACGCTCATCACAACGTCAACCTGTCTGAAATATACTTCGCAGTGCTTGATGCTTGTCCTCTTTCAGCGGAAGATTATATACATGGGTATTTCATTTCATCCAGCATATCCACTCGGTAATAGCCTCTCACACAAACGAACACTACTTAGGGTATGCACCTATAGGTGCAAGGGGCGAATCCCTGTCTAGTGTGTCCCGACGTTCGTTGAGTGGGGTTGTTTGCGAGGAAATTACCATCCCCAACGGCCCCAAAACATCGCTATCCGGGATCATAGCTCGCTCGGAAGCGGAGATTTCAAGAGCTGCTGACGCTGTGATCATTTATTTTCAAGGTATGGACGTCTTTTGAGCGAGACTCTCGCTAATGATTTTAGGAAATGCCGGAAACCCCCTCCACCGTATACCCGTTTTCCAAAGTCTACTCTCCTCGCAAGCACGTCGCAACTCCAACTTGGTCCTCGACATCGTAGCCGTGGCACCAAGGTCCTATTGGAAATCAACTCCTCGACGTCCGACGCAGCCGGGCATCCTCTCTGATTATCACTGCGTCCTCCAGTATACCCTCAATCGCTACCCGTCTACTCCGATCATCTTATACGGTCATTCTCTCGGTGGTTCCATCTCCACCTGCTTAACTTCCACGCTAACAGACACAAAGACTCAATCGCAAGCCTTGGACAACGCAAACGACCCGCGATATTCGCAAATAAAAGGTTTAATCCTCGAAAACCCTTTCACTTCAATTCCCGACATGGTCAGAGCACTGTATCCCGAACGTTGGGTCCCCTACCAATATTTAGCACCATTAGCGTTCGACAAATGGGACGCTTTGACGGCCATGCGCACCGCGTCGCCTCATACCGTACTCGGAAGGTTAAAGCAAAACACGCTGACGATCGTGAGCGAGAAGGATGAAGTGGTACCACCCGAAATGAGCCATCGCCTGGCTGATTCCATAGGCCCCATTCCCAGGTCTTCGGGTTTAGCCCGCACGGTGATCATTCGAGGTGCACTTCATGAGAATGCCTGGCAAAAATATCAATGGTCCGTGGAAATGGTCCAGTACATAAAGGACATCCTAGGCCAGAAGGCATAACCATACCATGATAGACGATTAAATKGGGRCAMCTWCGCATTATCARYGGGCTARKAARCNCGCCGAACCTCTTGTCCTTGGGACTATGGATCTCGACTCTGAGATTGAGGACGATCCACCGCTTACTCTTGAGATCCCGCGATTCGTCCCGGTATCAATGCAAGAGCTTGCGGAGAAACATGACACGCAAGTGGTGGCCCCCGGCCTCGACACATCTGACCCTATCGACATCCCTGTAGCTCCCCTATCAAATCCTCCCCTCGATGAGCATGCCAAACCTGAGGATGAGGACCTCCCCGGCTCTGTGAGACCCAAGAGAGCAAGTCGACGATCCACCCGCGTTGTCGCAAATGGCGCAGATGTGAACACGCCTGGTACTCCACGGCAAACCACTCCTCCGAAACCAGATTCACCCCCATCTTCTCCTTTGAAACCAAGGGCTATTGCAAGCTCATCCAGCGAAGCTCATCCCAATACAAAGCGCCGGCTAAGTGACGTTACCGTTGAAGTTGTCATAACCGAGTCGCCTCCTTCCAAGAAGCGTAAAGCGAAGGCGACAACAAATTCCACAGTGCCTATACCGACAAGAGTGCTACGCCCTCGTACATCCAAGAGTCAATCCCAGCTAAGGCGTTAATCCCCGCTTTTCGGACTAGATGTGTAACTTATAACATATTCTATGGATATATAATGATTCTTTTTACGAAGATTCTACAACTCCGAGGAGAGAAGCGAATGTTAGGTAGGACGTATGACCGCGAACTTCGGCGAATGCTTTCGACACGGCGATTTTAGCAGTGGAGCCTGTCGACTGTCCTTCAGGCATGTCGGCGAAACTGGGTTCAACAGACCCCGATTCCTGGAGCGATTCCTCTAGCTCATCGGTTTTCGTGCGTTTTCCACCAGCAACAGGCTCGGCCCCATCGTCCCGCGTCTGCACCTGTGTGAGATCCGATTCACCGCCGTCTCCACGTTTCCTCTTTGCCAGGTTCTGTCTGGAAACCACAATCTGTCGTATCCGTTTATCTTCACGCCTTTGTTCCGCCTTCTTCAAACTCGTCGCCACATCTTCGATTGATCGCAGAGCGGGTACCTGGTCCACCTCGTGCGCTCTCACGAGTGTTTCGTACATCGTAATTTCTGACCACATCGTTGACGTTGATGAGGTGGAGCCGAAATGAGTGTATATATAGACGACACACCTGTGAAACCAGCATCATTGAGGGCGATGACTGTACGTTGTACTTGTTCCATGCATGGACTGAAACAACAGATCCGGGTAAGGCGATCTTTCTGGGGATAAAAGGCGTGCTCATTTGAGAATTTCCAGAATAACATTCTTTTGAGACTTACGCGAAGTGTCTTTTTGGCATGTGCTATGGCGTTCCACGGCATTGGCAGATCTAGGAATACTGGAAAGGTAATCAGGGAAGGTGACAAATGGGCGCGACGACAATAAAGTTATGAATTCACTAGCATCGGCAACGTTCTCCACGGTGAAACCATCGCTGCAGACATTCCGGTGTGTAAGGGTTACGAAATCCGACATGCCGTGACGAGCGAATTCTTCACTAATGGGATTAGGTTAGTTCGTTGAGGTGAGTAATCCGGTGGGAAGGAAGGTGAACTGACGTTGCGGCGGTTGCTCTGGCTTCATGAAACTCGTACGAGTAGAGGTGGCCTGATCGACCGATGGTCCTGGCAACGGAATGAGAGAAGGATCCTGATCCTGTACCTTTATTCCGAGATGGGAGATTAATGTTCGACAATAGTCTATGTAAGCGTACGAGTACGTACCTGTAAGTGATGGCACCGAATTGATCCCATGGCATCAGCGTAAGCGTAAGCAATAATTGGGTAAGAAAAGAAGGTGCCTCGAGGTGCGGCGAACGGAGGCAAAAGGAAACTAGCCGTAAATGAGACGGGCGCTTATATTTGGCGATTTTTATTTGTTTTTTCCTCGAATCATTTTCCAGAGAGAAAAACACAAGAGATGAGTAAGTTTCGACTTACCGGCTTCGACGACACGGCTGCCGGGTTTTATGTCCAGGTGGCAAGTGATAAACGCGATATCGGCGAGATAAAGGATTTGAGTTCGATGGGGTAAGGCCATTGTCCAGAGTTCTGGCGTTGGACGTAGGACATGGATGAAGCCTTTGCCATTGCGCGAACGAATTTTGGAACCGTAGGGTACGCCGACAAGATCATCATGGCGGTAATAGCCAAACCTGATGTTCAGGTCCTTGCCGGGCGTGACCACCAGCGGCTGAATCAAATCTCTCGTCTAAAAATCATAGAAAAGATCAAGNAAAAAATTAAGAAAAAAATCGAGCAAACCCCTGATGAAGGGGTTCTTACCAGCCAGACGATGACCACGTCGCCCGCAGCGATTTCCCTGGCGGTAGACCACATCTCTGGAGAAGGTTTTTTAAGTCCTTGGGACCTATTTAATCTGGGGATCTTAGTGAGGATCCGTTGCCGTGTGTTGGGACAAGGAGGTGCTTGGTCTCACGAACCTGGCCAGCGCCAAATCCTGGGGTTGCACTGAGGCGCGGGGACCCTAGATTCACCCTCGTACACAAATCTTGGCCTATTAAAGAGTACGTCCTATTACATCCCTCTTTGTCTCATACCCACTGTGGCCTTTTCTCCCATCCGTCAGATTTTAGGCTTTCTAGCGCTGTGCATGTTCACCGTCCACCCCATCGCCCCCCGCTTCTGCTGAACCAGCCATGGAGACATCCCATTCATATCTTTCCTTCAGTATGCATTCTTGGTATCTTGAACCTTCGAGCTGCATTTTGATGCCCCCATGTCCCAGTCGGAATAGTCGACTTTGCGCCAGAGGTGCTCAGCAATGCCCTTCGTGCAGTCGTTCCTTGTGCTTATTGCTTCTAGGCGAATTGGGTCTTCATGACCGACTCTGTGACCGACCTCCTTGGTGAGCTGCTCAGACTTACAACGAGTGCCCCCTCTGACTGATAAGCAGGGTACGAACCTTCGGACCTCATTGGCACACCCTCGCTGCAGCTCGTTCATCCAGACGAGTTCCCCAGAGTTCAGAAAATGCACTAGTGAGCCACCTGGCACTTTTGATCGCTTGAACCGAACCTGTTGACCCCGGGCAGCAACACAATCCAAGAGGATAAGGCAGCTGTCATTGCTTACCTGCGTCTGCGACACAAGGATCCGTACAAGGGGTACGTCCTCTGTGGAATTTCGCGAACAGTCGTCCACAACGTCCTCGTAGGTCTGTTAGCCTTGTTGCCTTGACCATACCCGTCTGGAATCCTCCTTTTTACGTACATCTCTTTTCTTCCGGCAGGCAGCGTTTCATTCGCAACGCCAGGCGCGAAGGCCTTACATAATGCCTCGACAGCACAGGAGATCACTGTCATCACGCCCCATGCCCGGGATTTCGAATTTAGAGTAAGCAATCCTACTCAACTTGGTGGTTTGCCAAAGTTAATCATCGTTGTCACCTTCTCTTCACTTCCAGAGATGGAATGACCCTTCCCCAATGCCTCCTGATCCTCCCCTTCCAAGAGGTCGTAGCCTTTCCTTAGTTTCCGACGGCTTCTCTTATCGAGTGCGAAGCAAGTCCAATGGGCCTCGGAGGGATCGATCGGGCGACAGAGGGCGACAACCGAACACGAATCGATCCAGGGGACGTCGACGCAGTGGATCGTCCAGACGGTCCAGAACCCGAACACCAGAACCTCAGGCAGAGAATGCTGATCTCGACTTTGATCTGTTGCCACTGCAGTCGTTTAGGACGGCACTTATCCTGGATCGATTCTCGGTCAACTGCCCGATAGTCTATTGTTCCAACGACCTGTTGCTTTCCACGACGACTGCGATGGGCCGCAGCTTCTTTGATTTTGTAGCAAAGAAGGACGAAGATATCGTGCGGAGTTGGATGGATGTCGTGAAAGGCTGGGGCGTAAATGAAAGAGGGCAACCAAGCGATGGAGGCTTTGGTTACGGGAAGTTTACCCTGTTGACAGAAGGTAGAGACTCGAGGTGAGTACAATTTCTCGTTGTCAACTGTGTCGTACCAGTGAATCACCCCCTCTCTCTAGTTCCAGGATACCTGAACCACCTCCATCAAGAAACCGCAAAGGTTCTACATCTAGATCCCGAGCACCAAGTGTTCGACCCCGAGGCAATCCTGTCGTTCGACCGCGTATTCATGCTCTTCTGTCCCCCGATTCCTCACGCCAAGTTCCAGTGGATGCCATATTTTCAGCGCATTCGGATGGAATGATGGTCATTCTTCGCCACGCCAATATGTAGCAGATATATCGCTTATTGTATTCTTCCCCCGCTCGTACCCTCGAATACCCTCCACTCCCACAACACCCAACTCTCCATTCCAGTTACCATCGGCATTGATCCCTACATTCCGCCGATAGCCTGTATTTTATATTTTTCCAGCGTTTGTTTCGTTTTCCGTGCAAAGTTCCTGATGATCCTGTTGTGCGTTATTATATTTACCTCCGTATGTAGCCTTCGCTGAGAAAAGAAAAATAATCAGTCAGCGCGTGTGTAAAATGCCACTATTGTGGCGGTTTTCACACCAGATCCGCCTAGGACAAAGGTAATCTGACCCTTTGCTCGATTTCGTGGCGCGAAGGTCGGCGGGTTCCCTATTCCATCTGGCAGGTGTGAATTTCTGCCAGACAAGTTCGGCTTAGGCGTTGAGACGCCTATCGATGATTCCGATTCGATGATGGAGCGATAGACATATGGGGACGTGTGTTGTCTGCTATGTCCAAACCGAGAGCCGATAAGTCAATCGGATTTGATGACGAGCGAAAAAGAAGTTATTTTCTGGACATGTTTGGGTAGTCTGGGTCCAGACTTCTCCCATGCCATGCATGTGGTAGAAAAGTTCTAGAGTCTACAGCATGGAAAGACCGCGGTGAGAGATTGAAGGGTACCGAGCAGAGATGGAAACAGTGATAAGTAATAAAGTAAGCGAGCCCTTGGCGTGATGCTTCACACGTGACTTGTCACAGCGCGTTTGGGGCACGCGCAAGGCACGCGTCCACGCAGGTTATTCCCTGCCTCTTACTATTCGACTTCTCCACCAAGTGCGCTGGACGCCATGTCTATGTCTGAAAACTGCTATGCGTAAGTATGTACGCTGATCTTACATTGATAATACTCACCGTTCTGCATAGTGTCCTCCAAGAAGGCAAGCCACTTCCAAACCTTCGATACTTGACCAGTTGACCAGTTAACCCCAATCTCGTAGTTTTCGGTCATTCGGCATTCAAAGGAAAACAGGAGAAAATTGTACATGAAGCACTCGCAGGTGTGGGGGCTTCTGTCTACCAGTACAAGGACGACTCACATCCGATTGGCAGGCAAAGATATCTTTGTATTGGCACCGACGGGAATGGGCAAGGTGCGTGTTGCCCTAAGTTGAGTGAGTGGGAATGACTCAAGCATCAGAATAGAGTCTGTGCTTTCAAGTTCCAGCAGTCGTGGCTGAGGTGCGTACGCCATTGACCCATGAGGGAA
>JAPEVF010000111.1:0-107548 GCA_029747585.1 Pleurotus djamor | reverse complement strand
TTTGTTCAAACATCCTGCACCAGAACCAACCCCTGAACTCGAAGCATTTTAAGAGAAATCATAACTCTTGGGTATGTACGCGCGCTGAAATTCTTTGCTTCGTCTTCAGCCAGTTCTCAGTCAGCTTACGATCAGCGCCCAACACGTCATCTTGTTTACAGCATCCATTCTACGACGCGTTTTATACTCGTTCCCCATTCTCGCGTTTCCCGATCGCGCTGTCTTGTAGCCGCAACATGATCGATGAACGCGTGTGTTCGCTTTCCTTTTCGGTGGCTTGACAGTCGTCTCCCTCAAACGCCAAATCGACTACTAAATGGGAGTTCGAATGGAGGAGGTAGTCGCCTTCCTGCTTCCTGCAGGCGCCGACTAATCGATCACGAGGCCTCGCTGCATCCTGATATTCGAAAATACCACCTCCATCTCGAAAGGAGACAATATACATCTATGAAGCTTTGGTGTATCACGCTCCGCCTTACTTTCCTTGAGCCATGGAAACGCTCGCCGGATGTGTGCCACCGTGGAGTTGAAACTTCCAACGACCTGATGGATTCTATCCGTCCGTGCGACGTCTGCTGGCCGCGCGGCCATCGCGCACCGTCGTCAAAAGTGCGCGATGGATATATGAAAGTTGGTCTTGACATTTTCAAGCCCCATTTGACTGCTCTTGCGCCACAGACGCTTGTTTGGGACATCCTAAAGACCCAAGGGTTTGACACTATTCCCACTTGATCACCATTCTTATTACCGCTACTTCTGTGCATCCCTTTTCTGATTAAGCCTTCCCCTTGTAACCGACCAGACCGATGAGAGAAAGGCAATCAACAGAACCATATCCATGGATTGTTGCTGAATTTATCTTGTTGGACCCACGGACGCGTTGTTGTCAGAACTTATGTTTGAGTATCCTATAGCCGCTGGTCCAGATTTGGATCTATATCGTCATTGACACGCCTGCTTTGATGACAGTTACCGATGGGAAGCTTGCTTCACGTGCAAGTGAACGGTGGTGTGTAGGACACGCGCTCCGGATAGACGATATTTGCGACTACTGAAAATATCCTCAAGCTCAGTCTTCAGTGATGATCTCAAACTTCGCTACGCCACACATAATGAAAAGTTGAGATTAGCTTCACAAGGGCACTAACTGCGCTTATTCTAGAATATGTCCGCAAATTGAGAGTTAGGTCCCTCCGAAGATATTACTGTGCGACTAGCTCTCTTTTTCCGCCTTGTCTTCGAAGAATTTCCCTCGCCAAAACAAGATCAATCTCTCGTTATGTTGGACTTTCCCCATTTTAGACGTCACTTACTGAATGTTCTTTTCGCTTGATTTCTCCGGATAAAGCTAGGTTCAAACTTTCCGCTTACCCTGTGCTGTTAGTGTTAGAGTACATACCGCAGCCTAGATCGAGCAACCAACTGGGAGAATCATCGGCTCTTTCTCATTCATCGTTCCCGCTCCGGTTCGCTGACCGTCACCCCCGAATGGCAGCAAGGTCAATCCGTGCATGTGAGTCTCAATTTCCCAACATGAGGATTTCGTTAGTACTCATACGAGTTAATGTATCTCCAGGAAGGTAATGGACGTTCCATGAATCTTCTATACAAAGCCCCACTTTAAAAGGTCGTCGCTCTGAAGACCTCGAAGCAGCAACCCCCCACCAAACCCACCATGTCCCTTGCCAGACTCCTCTGCATCGTAGTCGAAGTGACTGGTGCGTACCCCTTACCCCTGTCATGCTCATGACATTGATGACTTTTCAACAGGGATGTGGATCACCTCGAGCCCACCAAACCCTCCTCCATCCAAGCAAGCTCGCTTGATACCAAACTGGAGAGAAACATTCTTGAAGCAACTCGCCTGGCCTTGTGTATTTTTGCGGGTAAGTCTTGTTCCTGATTGTTAACCTTGCTTTCTTCAACCGACAGTCTGACACTCACGCCCACAAATATCAAAGATTATCTTCTGGCTGACTGCCTTTACGGAAGCAGCTGCTATCATCTCCAACATCATATTCCCATCAAAGACAGGCCATGTCTTTCCGCTGGAGATGCCGTTTACCGCCTATGCCACTCGCTTCACACTATCTCCAGCCACCCTCGGTGTTACCCTTCAATCTCTTTTCGGTACCTTGACCACCTTCTTAGGAGCCATGATTCGCTTGAGCTGTTATCGCACACTGGGGAAGCACTTCACCTTCGAACTCAGCCTCCAATGTGATCATAAGCTCGTCAAAGATGGTCCCTACAAATACATTCGTCACCCCAGCTATACAGGGATGATCATGACAATCCTCGGTGTCATTTGCACTTATTCTTCCCGAGGAACTTGGCTCCGCGACAGCGGGATTTTACATTATCCATTTGCTTGGATCGTTGTGGCCTACTGGCTCACAGTCGCGGCTGCCGTCACGGCAAGCCTTGTGCTTCGTTTGGAGAACGAAGACGACATCCTGAGACAAGCATTTGGAGGAGAATGGATTGCATGGTCTGAGAAGGTGCCATACAGTCTTCTCCCTGGAATCTATTAGATTATTCGAGAGGCGCTCTATATATCCTTGAGGTAAGCCTTGATAGACTTTTCGTTCTTCATACAACAATAATTCGGGTTAGAACCCTTCGTCGAAGTGCCCCTTGAATCTTAAACCCCACATGGAGGAAGGAACTTTGGGACATTTGCGGATAACCGCTTGTTTCTCTAGGTCTTGCTTATCTAGTATCTCATGTTATTGTTATTAAACAGGATGATTGGTGTAAGGTATTTTGATGACGTTACTTATGAAGCAGACTTCCTACAACCACTTGGTCCCCGTCTCATGAGCGCCACCGAGGGCACCAAGCTGAGAAGCAGGATATAGCCCGGAACAAATCGCGCTGCGTCCTCCACACATGACTGATGTGAACGTACGTTCAAGGTAATGATGGCCATCGGAATAGTGCACGAAAATCCGATGGCTCGGAAGCGTCCGACACGACTGAGAAAAGTCGATGGAAGAAGCCTCTGAGTGGTTTCACGGAACGGGGAGAAACGGGCACCATATTGTGGTGCGCAAGTATCCGGATTGTGGTCGAATACGTGCCCGAAATATGTGTGAGGAATATTGCCATCACCGGAAGGCTCGAGCACCGACAGGCTGTTGGAAAAGTGTGTGGAATACAAGACGAAGGCACAATATGAGACGGTATAAGGAAATGGACTCTGTCAACGTATACGAGATGGGTAGAAGGTCGGCAGTATAAATGCTCACCGAGCGCGGACAGGTGTGGGCGATGGTTGGTCTACAAGTACCATGTATAAGCGCGACAGCGCTCGGTCAGAGCGACCAAGGGACTTGGACGGCATGAATAATGAAAACTACGGGAGGATAACGCGAACCTCGAAGGAATCTGGAAAGCTCCGATGTCAAGAGAAGCTTGCCGGCCCTGACCACAAGATCGAGAGATCTAGGAAACATCTGACCATGCTATTGCTATAAGCACCGCGAGACTGGCGAGCATCGGCGTCAAGGACTCTAGCCGATGTCGCGTGGGTAGAATTCGAGGCTTTGACATATACGGTGACGAGATATAGCTTATCTTGAACAAGGACTGCCGTCTCACGGAGAGAAGCAGGACAGAAACAAAGCTGGGAACCCATACGAGAAAATGGGAATGAGTTCAAGGAGCCTTATTAGTGCGGAAGCAAAAGTGCCGTGGAAGAGAGTAGCACACGACGGACTCCGCCGAAACCTTGACATATAGATTTCCGTGAGTCCAACTCAATCTCCACCAGATCGTCAGGCAGTCATTCGGGGTTGAATTAAAGATGGGGGGCTTGCTAGATAAGGCCCCCTTGAAGGCAGGCTAGTTCCCTGCTCAGAATGACAATGCTAATGCGTCCAGAGCGTCCAGAGTCCAGACCTCGGGCTCTAAGGCTCACTTAGTGAAATGGTTGGAAGAATAACAGAGACAAGGACTCACGGTAAACCGTCAGAGCATCCATAGGTGCGATGAGTCTGGAATATGTGAATTCGGGCACTAGAAAGTAGATGCAAAGCTTCGAGGAAGCTTCGCGCCACTTTTGGTTGTTTCGCAACCACTTCCATGTCGCGATATTTCCCCAGATATCGGGCACACAACTCTCGAGTGTGGATGTTCAAACACGGAGACGCTTTGAACACGTTCAAAGGATCATGATCCCCAAAAGGGGGGGGGGCGAACTTATCAGCCAAAGAAGCATGCGATTACTCATCTCCAACGAAACAGCGAGGCATGCAAACATCTGCAAAGGCACTAGAAATAGCGCGTTTCCGACTGCTTTCCAGGAAGCTGCCATGTCGGAAGATGCCAAGGACTTGAAGGCGAAAAACGAGGATATCAGAGAGGAAGGCAGCATCGATGGCGATGGTCAATTCGCCACCACCCTCGCCACCACCGATATCTTCTCCGGCTCTGATCCAATTTATCAAGAAAAAGCACGGATCCTGAACGATGCTATCCAAGAAATTGGCATGGGAAGCTACCAGGTTCAGTCTGTACCGTTCGCATTCACTGGAGTCGACTCAACTTCTGGTGAAAACAGTGGCAACTATTCATCGTGACTGGCTTTGGATGGATGGCGTAGGTACCTGAGAATTTACCATGATGAAACGCGCTGACGTCGAGGACCTCAGGGATAACCTGTGGCCGGTACGTGTGAACACCAGGTCCAACTCATTGTTCTCAAGGGACTCGTAAGATCGTCACAGGCCTCATCCTGCCTCCAGTCGTGAACGAATTCAATTTCGATGGCCCTCTCCTTAAGCTGGGCCAAAATATTGGTTTACTTTTAGGTGCCGCGTTCTGGGGCGTCGGTTCAGACATTTGGGGCCGTAGGTTCGCCATTGCATCGAGCTTTTCACCCGAAACGCTGCTAAAAACACTCTGGTAGGATCTCATTCAACATAACCCTTCTCATAGTCGGGATTTTCGCAGTCGTTGCTGGGGCGTCACCCAACTTTGTCGCCCTAACGTCCCTCGCAGCTGTTTGGTCGATTGGAGTTGGTGGGAATCTGCCAGTGGATTCATCGATATTCTTAGGTTTGTCCACAAACGGCAGCTATAAACGATGGACTCTAACGGGTAATTGTCTGGATAGAGTTTGTCCCCGCCACCCATCAATATCTTCTCACCGTGTTGTCGATCTGGTGGGCCTTTGGGCAGCTGCTTGGAAGTCTGGTAGGTCGCCTTCGACGCCAGCGTTCAACTATATCCGTGGTTTATCGATCAACTATCTAGGTTGCCTGGCCGCTCATCGGAAACTTCTCGTGCCCGTCCACCCCATGCTCTCGTTCGTCTAATCAAGGATGGCGCTATTTTCTTTTCGCAATGGGCGGGCTCATGCTTGTTCTCTGGGCCTTGCGCTTCTTCGTATTCAAGCTGTATGAAAGCCCGAAATACCTCATGGGACGAGGGAGGGACGAAGAAGCGGTGGCCGTTGTGCACAAACTTGCCAAACATAATGGCAAGCTCAGCTCGCTCACCCTCGATCAGCTTTCGTCAGTGGGCAACGTAGAAGGGCTCGCTAACGAAAAGAGAACTGTGGATGCGTCAGCCATCGCGGTCATCCGAAGGCATGTCTCGAAATTCGGCTCCTCCCACGTCAAAGCTTTGTTTGCCACTCGGAAACTAGCCTACTCGACGAGTATTCTCATCATTCTATGGGGTAAGCGTCCCAGCTTTCCGACCACTCTTACTGTAAACTTATGGCCTTGCAGCTCTCATCGGATTAGCCTTTCCTCTGTGGGTCATCTTCCTAGATCCCGATTTCTCCTTCCAAGCTGAACGATCGATCAGGTACAACAGTTTCGTGACCTTCTAGTATGTATTTCGACTTTTTTTGCCTTACTTCCTGAATCACTAATCAAGACTGTGTTGCGGGCTCATCTTCTTTTTTCCCCAACTATCCCAGTTTAGCTACCAGGGGAGCAGACTTTGGCGACGGATCTGTGTATTTGACTTACCGGAATGTTTGTCCCCGGTGTTCTCCTGCTTCTCGACGCAAACAACTAACAGGGTCGTTTCTTATCCTTCCAGCAAGTTATTCTAAGCGTCATTGGAGTCCCTGGAGCTCTACTAGCAGGCTGGATGGTGGAACTTCCGTTTCTAGGCCGTCGAGGAACATTAGCCATCTCAACGAGTGAGTATCTCGATCCATTCTCATTGAATGAAGGCCCACAACTACCCGGACTAGTGCTTACCGGGGCTTTTATACTTGCATCCACGACGGCACGTTCGTCAAGCTCACTCCTTGGATGGAATTGTGGGTATAGCTTTACGAGTAATGTGATGTATGGCGTTTTATACGCATTGAGTCCGGAAGTCTTCCCTACGAAAGACCGGGGCACCGGAAACGCGATAACTGCGTCTGCCAACCGCGTATTTGGGATCATGGTGTGTTACGATCTCTCACGCTTCCCGTCTCACCGAGCCTAATGTTTGAGTGTTTACAGTCACCTATTATTGCTATCTATGCAGACCTGAGCTCGGCTGTGCCCATATTTATTGCGGGGGGTATCTTCTGTGCTGCTGGTTTGATAGCTTTACTGTTGCCCTTTGAGCCTCGCGGTCGTGCGTCTTTGTAGCGCAACCTACCCAGCGGGAAAGGGAAAATTAGGAGCCTGATAGCCCTACGTATTCTCTCGTCTGTTGCCGCTTTCAATGAAAATGACGACGTGCCCCCTAGCCACGGTCCCATCTCACGTGCCATGGTACACCTTCGTCTTCAACACCCACCATCATGTCTCTCCCAGACTCAGACGAACTCATTCTTCTATGCCAATTTTGCTCGGATCTCTGGGGAGCTTCCCGCGACACGCTTCACAGGAAAGAGACGGCGGTGTTGAACCAAGAGCAGACCCGACTTAGTTTTCTTGACCTTACTCTTCACCTAGCAGCCATGGAAATACTGTGGCCCAACATTGAAAGCAAGATTTTAATTCGACAGGAATACGTCGACACACTCGCCTACCTCAGGAACAAATCAGCCCGGAGCAGTAAGGCCTCAGGGTGTGTCATCTTGGGTCAGCCTGGTATCGGTGAGTAAACTGGCTGTCAACACCGACACAACTAATACTTGATGCTCACACAGGTAAAGCATTCTTTCTTATCTACGTCCTCATTGACCGTCTCTACAACAAAGAGCCGGTCGCTCTCCAGATGTCAGCACACTATTATCTACTCTTCGACGACCGCCAAGTCACGGCGCACCTGTCTGACAATAGCAGCCCCTTGTGGAAGCGCAGGAACGTCTGGAAACACCCCATCTGGATGTTGTCGAACGCGAGCGAACACGTACGGGGACCATGTGATGCCTTCCGATACTACACCGGATATATCGTCCAAGCCAGCCCCCCCTCACACGCGCATTGGAAGGGGTGGTTGAAGGAGAGAACGGGCCTCATGTATGTGATGGATGTGCCCTCTTCCAGTGAAATAGCCTCAATTGCGTACATCATCTCTACTCGTCCAAAGTTCTACTCTTAAAAACTGACGACGTAGCCACATCCTCAATTTGGATCAAGCCAAATGCGCCAACATCGTCTCTCAATGGGGTCCCTCTGCTCGGATAATGGTGTCGCTTGCTCGTGAACCCGAGCAAGAGGTACAGTACCAGAGGGCTGCTCGTTCGGGAGCCTGGCGCCTTTCCAGGCGTCCTTATCTCCTCGGCATGATGACCAGCCCCTCATTCGACAGCGAAACACTTTCTTCTCTTATCGTCTTTGTGCGACCTGGCCGTGACGGAAGCGGGCTTACCAATCGTGTGCATCCTTCTCCCTGGATCCCCACCCAATACCTCGCGGAGCTGATGGCCAAGGCGTTGCAAACAGTCTCTGCAGCAGATCAAACCAGATTCTTCACCAACCTGATGGCCAATTCTTACTCGCTCACTGCCGCAGAATGGCTATCCGAGGCATGGGTTCACACCCGATTTTCTTCTGGCGAGGACATCCCCTGCACTTGGAAAGGTCTAGCCCCTTTTGAGCACCTTCCCGCCGCCCTCAAACCTGCGCCAGCTACCTTTTGCAGGCTTGACGAAGTGTCTCCGAACGAACCGTTCTATTGGCGGCCCAGTGCACCCGACTTTCCTGGTATAAACGGCGTCTTGTTCGATGGCCAGGCTGTCTACGCCATACAGGCAACAGTATCTAGGGAGCACAGTACCGTAGTGACAGGGCTGCAGGAGGTGAAAAAGAAACTCCCCGCTGCTCTTCACAACGGTCCGTTGCGCGTGATCTTTGCCGCCGTCGACCAAGAGAAGATGATCAGACTTATGAACGGCGAGAAGTTATTAGGAGATGTTCCCATTGGCGGATGTGTGGTGTCTCTGGGATCGCAGCCGTTGGTATGTGTATCTAAGAACTGTTGGAGTTGCCGCTGACTAAACTGTGGATCAGCTGTTCCCAGGTCGCAAGTTCGACGAGGCGGAGGTCGATGAGGCGAACATGGAAGTTGACAATCCCTGAACTCAGCCTGATCTTCCTCTTGGCTGCCTCTTATAACACGGTGTCTGCCGATCGCATATTTGGTATTGTGGTGGGTTACCATCTCTCATGTTCCCTTAATGTTAAAGTTGAAGATACCGCCCAAGTCACCTATCATCGCCATGTACGCAGACATTACCCCGTAACCATCTCCATTGCTGGAGGAATTTCCCGTGTAGCTGGCTTGATTGCCCTGTTGTTACCGTTTAAGCCCCGTGGTAGAGCTTCTTTGTGATTGCCTCTCCCTGTTCAATCATTGCAGATACTACAAGACTATGAATGAATGAGTGTCAAATACAGATTGAATACAATCTAGTGCTAGTGTTATTATAGAAACGATAAGATATGAAAAGGGTTCATGCGACCCTATGAAATCCCAGCCAAAACCTTAAACACAAAGTCTTGCCTTTCTCTGAAGGCACTCAAACGGGTCATTCCTAGAGCTAGAGCGTTCACCCTATTGACAAACGCCACGGCCCGTCCCTCAACGCTCCGCCGACTCATATCAGCACTGGACCGAGTTGACCAACCAACACCCTCTTCAAGCATCTTCCTAGCACGCTCGACACGTGGGGTATCAGGAATTTCCTTGCCCTCAGCAGCAAACTTGATAGCCAGCTCGTCATCCTCTTCTCCCATCGTCTTGGCTTGCTTCCCTATACCAAGAAGCTCATTCATAAACGGCCGTAGTTCCGTGGGACAATCTGACGGTGTCAGGACGTTGCCGAGTACACCCACAATACCCTCCCCATCMGGCGTCACAGCTTTCGTAGCTGTATACAAGATAGCGAAGCCAACCGAGGCGAAGTACGCCCGTGGGGGGTCACGTTTGAGAAGTGCACGCAGGGTCGGGTAAGTTTCTAGGACATCGGCAAGAGCGGCGTATAAGGTTTCCCTTATCATCTCGATAGCTGGTGTTTCCGGTGTGAAGATAGTTTGCTTCGAACTGGATGATGAGAAGCTGGACGTCGAAGCTGTAGGTGAGAGAAGAGAAGGGTCTGGAAGGGGTAGAGTGTTATTATTGGCATGGCGTGGAGATCGGGGTGGTAAGGGAGGAACGGAGTCGCGCGACCGCCGCGGGGAGGGTGGTGGAGAGGCAACATCGTAAGAAGGTGGCGGAACGAATGATGCTTTGTGGGCACTGGGGCTACTAGAGCCCGCGCCCGAGTCCAACGCAGCCTGTAGATCGGATGCATACCGGTCTTGGAAACTTCTGCGCTGGCTAATTTCTATTGCCACTGCACGAAGATCCGCAGCAATACCGTGGATAGATGGACTCGCAGACTGCGATACAGGCTCGAGACCACATATGATACGAGCAAGGTCATGCTGCTGCTCAGGCGGTAAGCTTTGTATTGGCTGAACAACATTTGACCATAATCGAAGAAAACCAATAAAGGCTGGAGGGCAGTTGTTCGCGGACAGATCCATTGGCTGCGAGTGCTTCGCAGTCCTAGGCAGCGGTACAGATGGGGGATCTGTTGTACATCGCAGCGCTGCGAAGTAAAGGCATAACGCGGGGCCTACGAAGGTGTTTTGGTCAGAAGAAAATGACCGAAAGCTGGCCTATACTCACCTGTGATCATCAGATCACCTTCCGCGCTACTGAGGACATCCGCATCGAGAAGTCTCTCAAGCTTTGCTTGGGTCAAAGACGATTTGAGGTAGCTATGGAAACTATCTTGGATGAATTGCTCTGAGAGCTGTTCGGCGTTGGAGGGTTGCATGACGGAACGGAGCAGAGTTTGGTCAATGGGAAAAATCCCATTTATGATGATGTCAATCGGCACAGCATTCGGCCTAAAAGAGGCTAAAAGCCGTTTATAAATTGGAATCCGATCGCCTCGTATTTACATATCGTCACTGCGCCGTATTGATTTTCCAGACGATAGGTCTGACGAGACAGCGAGAATGCACCATCTTTCACATGTGCAGCTTCGTTGCCAGCGTGCCCATGGGGACTGCGTTAGAGCTCTCAGGCCGCAGCAGGAGAGCCATTGGGCTCCGTAGCGGTAGTTTGATACCTTGCGATGATGAGCAACGTGCTGACACACAGGACTTTGGACTCACGAATATGGTACGACATTGTCCAAGCTATCCAGTGACCGGTGATGCATCCATGAGTGGAAACCCAGACAAATTTACACGCCAAACCCATATGGCCGCCAAGTTACACGATGCAACTTGAACAAGCTGAGCTGGAACTGGATGAGTTTGCGACACAGGAATCGCGACATGCTGCTCGTCGTCATGCGATTGCGCCAGTATTGCTGCGAGCTGTGTTTCCTTGACGGTTGACGTTCGGTGCCTTCAGGAATTATCCATAACGAGTGGGTCTGGCATAGGTCGGCGATGACTCGTCTCATCACCTCGTGTTCGCCTCGTGTTCACCGCGGAAAACGACATGGGAGCGGAATAAGCCGTCGTTCGTGTCGCGCAACACGGGACACTTGAGTCAACGCCAGGCGGAGATTTCATGAGGCTGAGGATTTGAACGAAAAGGTACGAGAACAGAAAAGGCTAAAATTACATAAATGACATATAATAAATAATAGATTTGCTTCAGTAAAGTATTAGCCTGCGCCTCGCCTCGAGGCTTATGTACTTCATGGGTATGAGATGGGAACTTTGTGGAGATGCTAGGCCTCTTGGAGTAGATCAAGGATCGCGTTTCCGAGGTACTCGAAGTCAGACACCTAAGCAAAGTCATCAACAAGGTGCAGGGCTAGGAACTATGACTAGGACTTGCCTCATTCCAAATCTGAGCGCTGCACCGAACCCACCAATGAGCACCATGCTTGAAATGAACCACCGAGACGTTGTAGTCAGAGAGCAATCGGTGTTCGAGAAGCTCATCAAGGCGTGCAGCGTCCGCTGTCGGAGAAACAGGTAGCTGTACGTTAACCTGTACGAGGAACAAGGGTTTATGGTCATTCCTTTTGAAAACGGACGATGGAGATTGGTGTAAGTCACTCTTACCATATTCAGGGTCAGCTCCGCGTTGGGTGACTCGTCCATCAATTTAGTTCCGAGAATCTCAGCCAGTCTGCGTCCACCCTTGAGCGCAAGTCCGTGACAGTAGTCGTTGATGGCTTTCTCGCCACCGATGCTTCTTCGAAAGTCAAGGGCAGCGCTGACGCTCAGGTAGGGTGCGAAGTCGATCGCTCCGGGCCCTGGGATGAATTAGAATGACTAGGCTGCGAAACCAGGAATAAGGATACTCACATTCGTGTTGGATGACGAAGCCTGTATCGACGTGTCCACAGGAGTCGACAGCAGGGGATGTATAATCCCAAGAGGTTACCAAAGCTGATTTGATGAGATACTGGTTCCTACAGTAGCTGTGAATATCGATGGAGTAGACGGATCCACAGAAAGACGGACCGTTTGGGGACGTAGAGCACAGTGCACCCTCGTTTGGCAAACATCCATTTGTGACAATTCTGTGGTCAGAAACGCGTGAGTCAGACTGATGTTGATAGGCAAGAATGACATACAGAAACCCAAAAGTCCGGTTGAACGGACGAAAGATTGATGTCGACTTCCTGTCCAATCGAGTGTGCAGCATCAATAATACTAACAACACCTTCTTCGCGACAGACCTCCACCATCTCCTTCCATGGTAGGTAGACGCCAGGATGGGACGCCAAAGAGTCGATCAAGGCAAATATCCGAGGCTTTTTGCAAGTGCGTTTTACGGCGCGTACGGACTCCTTGAAGCGTTCTATAATGGTGTCATGCGACATTGGAAACTCAAGTTCCACAGCGCATAACTGCACTGAGGGATTGATATCGCAGATATATTGAGGGACGCGAGCTACTCCTTGATAGGTGGTTGAAACTACAAGGATAATCAGTTTCATGAACCACAAAGTACAATGGCGGCTTATACGAACATTTGATGATAGTATCATCGGCCCGCCAATCAATATTTCGAAGGATAGTGTTGATACCCGCGGTCGTACTTGAAACAAAGACACATTCGTCGACATGCGCGCCAATGAACTCTGACACGCGACGACGCGCTTCGTTCAACAAGGACGGGAACTCGATGCGGTGGTATTTGTCGGGGTTGCTTTCGATCGAAGCACCCAGCTCCGTGCAAAACTTTGAAACCGGTCCTGGTAGAGAACCAAAAGAACCTGGGGTGGAGACGAGATAAGATACGCCGCAGACCGGGGGGATGTGAAGGATGGCTTACCGTTATTCAGGTTGATGTAATCTTTAGAAAAGTTGAAGAAACGTAGCATATCGTGCCCGAACGGTGTGGGGGACATGGTTTGGGTGTCGGTGGGTGCGGCCATTTTGTTTGCGATTGCGCTCAAGGGTCTGGCCGTGTTTTATACGAAGTAGAATACAGGATTCCTGTTTTTGGTGCAAAAATACACATATATATCCTGCGGTCCTCCATACTACTCGGCTGTATCCAAACCAAGTCACCTTGTCTGGGTGGTACTGAGGCTGAAGCGGAAAGAAGTGTAAAGGCGCCCGTGGACTTGCCATCTCAACCAAATTGCTGTACACGTTTCGGAAACAGTCTTCCTGTCCCACCACGAAGTGGCTACTCACCTTGCGGTATACATGCGCCAACATCAATGCAGAGTCGACGGGACGGTGAGGAGTGTGTTTTACTTGTTTCCAATTGTTGATGGTTTCCTAGTTCCTGGAACGACTCTGTTTCTCCGGGGCCAAAGCAGGCGGTGGAGGTTTAGGATTTCCAAGATCATTCGGAATGCAGGGCTCTACGGATCCATGAAGAGAGCGATGTAGTCGCATTCCAACCCTCTGTGCATCAGGATTGGAGGTTGATTGGAGGATGCGTTTATTTTGGCGACACTTCAGCTGCATACCGACTCACGGGGGCAAAAACGGAATACCGCAACACCAGCATCTCTATCTCCTTGTTTTGGCTTAGTTTCCCCTGCGCCGTGCAAAAGATCCGTTGCTCTACACCACTTCGAACAATCGACAAGATTAGCATGCGGAATGATTGTTCCGATGATACCAGCAAAAAAGACTCAGGTGAGATGGAAATAGTCAAGTTTACGCCGTTCGGAAACTCACTTGCCAAATAGTAGCTGGAGTTAGACCCTGCGACGTATGTTGAGTATTACTCGTATCTTAAAGAGACTGCACATCATTGAGTGTACATGTTTGGCTTCTCCGACGCATTGTTCCACTCACCCCCTGTCTCTCCTTAACTTTCCCTTTCGGCCCGGACCTCTTTTCTCCCTCACTCCCTACTCCCTTGCTTACTTGGTAAGCCTTCGACGAGAGACAAGTTGACTGGAGGAGGAGGAGAACTAAATACCCCCATCATGAATCATCGCGCGCGAAGCGCTCTTGCAACCTTTTACATATACTCTTCTGATACACTTCTGCGACTCTGCTATACCGACACGTCCCCGCCTTGGGTTGAAGCTTTTGAGGGAGAACATATACTAGCTTCACTGCCCATACCAGCGCTCATACAACGCCGGAACGACCGTGCCTTCGGTGATCGAAGCCTTGAGTGAGGAGATAACTTTTTCCGTCCCCTCCTCAACTCTTCCTGTTACCGTACCCAAGCCTTTCAGGGCTACTAGTATTTCTACATGTCTTTGTTTTAATATACCTCATTACTGACCCTCTTTAAGCCGAAACGAAGCGAGGCGATTCTTGTAACATGAATAAAAANCAACTCACGCTGCGCAATACGGACCATGGAACCGGGCATGTCGGTCTCGGGAGAAATTTTCGAATTCCTTCTCAAAGTAATGCCTTGAATCTGACTGGCTCTGATACTTTGGGCCTTGTACATAGGACCTTTCTTGCCGCGAATCTTGCTGCAAGATTTGGGGCAGAACCCCGGTTGTTACCCTGACAAATTTGACGGATGAGTCGCTGCATTCGCCGCACTGCATGTGAGTCACGTCGTCCTGTCATCTTTCGTGATATTTCCCTCCTCCACTCACCAGACCCTCTTTCTCAAAGCTCCGAGGTTCTTTCCCATGTTATGACATCTGTGTGCGTCCCCAGCAGTACGCTGCGCTCACGAAGCGCTGAACGTAGCGCCGCCAAGCTTTCGACTTTTTTGTTTTTTGCATTCGTGTGCATTCGTGCAATCTCACCGTATGCGATACCTGTATACATGCCAAGGATACATCGCATCCTCTTTCTCCCGGACGAAAGCAACTTATTCACCCCCAAATTTGATCAATCTATACCAGTTGCTGCTTAGCCTGGCTGTCTGGCGCTTCACTTGCTTGTTGATAGC
This sequence comes from Pleurotus djamor, assembly GCA_029747585.1. Lineage (NCBI taxonomy): Eukaryota > Fungi > Basidiomycota > Agaricomycetes > Agaricales > Pleurotaceae > Pleurotus > Pleurotus djamor. The sequence goes on along the minus strand of JAPEVF010000111.1, from coordinate 92,788 downwards.
ATTTCCCATCGTCCCGATGCGATAATGATGCACGGAGTACGCACCTTCTCCTACCCATATCGGCGACATCTTTTATCTCGCCCTATCTGCGACCCGCCAACGAAACTCAACGAAACGACTCCAACCATACCTCCGATGCTCACGCAATCGCAAACGAGACTGTTTTACCCTTCTCCAGTTTTCCCGTTCGTGTATTCACATAATTTTCACCCGCTTTGCTGTGGCTGCGGTGTGAAGCCTTCCTGTTTGGTTCGCTCGATACTCCCGTCCCTCACATCCAGTTTTCGTCGTGTCGAACCTGTGCGTGCGGTTTGCCATACCATTGACGGTTGTTGTTGTCCTTCCCAATGACCAGGTCTACTGGTTACGGTGTCCCTTGGTCTCACAGCCAGCCTCTATCTACCCGAATCTCCAACGTCGAGGGTGCCCATGCGAAGACGGTCATTGGTAACGCATGTTACCGCGCTGTAGTCGATATGCAGGCAAGCCGGCCTGTGTATCTCTCACCTTTGTTCCAATTCGTCTCACTACTTGATCTTCGTTTTGGAACAATTTTGGACCCCGTGGTTGAACGTATCGCTTCAGCCCTGTTTCGGGGCAACCGCGCATCTGCATCATCTCGCACTGATGACGCCTTCAAGCACGGTTCTAGTCCCTTGGTCCATGGTAGAGGTGACCTTCATAGGTCCTAGGTACCTTCAGTGGCAGCTAAGCTGTTGGAAAGAGCTGTAGTCACGTCGACTTGGTGTTCACTTGGTGTCTGTCCACAGGTCCTCCGGGCCTAAGTCTCCGCAAGTACACATATTTTCCTCCTTACGTAAACGCTGTTGATGTTGACCCGGAAAGAGCGCTGAACCAAGCCAACTGGCTTGCCGCGTTGAGCAAGGTTGTAGCTGTTCGTTATGAACCGTAAATGCAATTTCGGGCTGCTGTTGCGGAACGTGTGGACTACTCACCAATATTGCTGTACGGTCCATGACTCGGAGTATAAAGGCGGCCTAGTCATGCATGGGACTCCTCAGTATCCTCGGTCCACTTGCCATACAACACCTCTTAGACACCACTATTCTAGCTATGCATCGTTCGTCCCGTCTCAATATCCCAGCGTCCACATGGCCGCCTCGGTCTGCATCCCCTACCCCAAGTCACGATTCCTCCTGGTCGTCTCCTTCTCATCCCCCAAACTCCCCTTTCTCTAACCGGTCGACATCATCCTCTTTCACTGACTTGTCCGACACACTTGACGATGATGTTCTAGTCACGCTAGAGGACAAGAACGCGTCGAAGACACGAACTTTCCTTGACCCTCGAACCACAATTACCAACTTCCTGGCAGGCGCTTTGTTAATCCGCGAGTCCGCTATCTACCATCATATCCGTTACGGGAGGAAAGGATCAGACTTTTACGTTTGCCTTCGAGCGCTTGGGATCAATGATGCTTCAATTGAAACTGTCACGGCTCGTTTGGAAGCTCAGGTACCGTAAAGCGCTATACTGTTTCGCGCTCATGAACCTGACGCTCAGTTATAGTTTGTCCCCAACACCACAATTTCGCAGATGTGGATTGCGGGTTATTTTGTAAACTTCAAATGCGCGACATCTTCCCTGGCCAACGCTGTTCTGCTAGCAGTCTCCCTGCATCCTGATTATGGGTTCTACGACGACGGTCAAGGTCGTATCATCATCATTGAATACAGTTCGCCCAATATCGCCAAACCGTTCCACATCGGTCATCTTCGCCCAACGATCCTCGGAGCCTTCCTTCGCAATCTCTACGTCAAGTTGCACTGGGATGTTAACGCCATGAACTACCTCGGCGACTGGGGTACCCAGGTGAGGTTGCCGTTTATCCCACAACCACTTCTCTCCTCTGATCCTTGCATTGGCAGTTCGCTATGATATATGTAGGATATGATCAGTACGGGAATGAGGAAGCCCTTATTGCGGATCCATGCAAGCACCTCTTTGACGTCTACGTGAAGGTCAACAAAGACGCCAAGACCGATGATTCGACCAAGTCAAGAATTATGCTCAAAGCTGCCGAATTCTTCAAGCGCATGGAAGATGGTGACGAGGAAGCTGTAAACTGGTGGAAGCGCATTCGCGACCTGACTGTCCGACGCTATGAAGCCGATTATCAGATGCTGAACGCCCACTTCGATACTTATTCCGCCGAGAGCAAGGTCAGCAAAGCCCTACAAGACGAGACACTCTCCCATTTGCAAGATCTGGGCAAGATCGTCGATGAAGAAATGAAGGATAATCCAGGCTTCGTTGCGCAGCGTGTAGATTTGGAGCAGTACCACCTAGGAAAGGGCGTGTTGAGGAAAGGAAGTAAGTGCCCTGCTTCATTTCGGGGCCCCCGGGATGCTGACTCCATCCACAGACGGGACATCTATCTACCTTTCTCGCGACGTGGCCGAGGCTGTCCGTCGCTACCAGAAATGCCAATTCGACAAGATGATCTATGTTGTGGCATCTCAACAAGATGTTCACCTGGCACGGGTGATGAAAATCTTGGAATTGAGGAAATTCCACTGGGCAGTTAACGGCCAGATTGAGCACATCAACCATGGCCTCATCAGTGGGCCTAAGAAGAGTGATGGCCAGAACACGAAGTTTTCCACAAGGAATGGCCAGGTCACCTTCCTTGACGAAACCATTGGCGCCATCACTGCCTCGATTCAAGGAGAAATGAGACGTCATTCTCGTATTGATGACGCCATCGCCCAACAGCAAGTCGCTCAAGAGCTTGCAATTTCTTTGCTCAAGATAAATGATTTCTCCCGCCGCAGGTATAGTTAGCTTCCACAGCCCGCTTCATACACTCCTGACATTGGATTACATTAGAATCCGGGACTACGCTGCCGATTGGTCCCACCCAGAAATTTACCTCCCCTGTGGCAAAAAACTCGCTCGTGACAACGGCTTGTTTATCCAATTCACATACGCACGGCTGGTGTCCCTACGGCGGCGGAATGCGGATCTACTCATCAATATCAATCCCGAGGCTATCGATACATCCCTGCTCATTGGTGACGACGTCCATCGCCTCATTTTCCTCTTGGGTAAATACCCAGACGTCATCGACGCGGCCTTGGCCACGCACCAACCTTGCAAGATCGTCCACTTCACCTTCGACCTTTGCAAAAGTGTCAGGCGACTATGGAAATCTGCCCCCGTTTTCCAGGAGAAGGACCAAGAATTGGCCCGTGCTCGAATGTTTATGTTCGATTGTGCTTTGAAAGTGCTCAAGTCCGCGATGGAGTTATTGACGCTCCGTCCTCAAGAGAATTTCTAAAAACTTCGAACACAGTTAGATGGCGGCGTGAGGCGGTCAATTAATAAGTAATGACCTAGTTATCTGTATTGGTATCCACACTCCATTGTACCCCCTACCGTTGCAATAATTTATTTTCCCCTTCTTCCTATCATTTCAACTTTTGGCCCACGCAAACGCGAACACCCAGTTACATCAGAGTATGCGTGTTGCCACGCTCCTGTGGTCAATGGACCACTGTGCCGACGCCAACGGAATATCAAATCTCTCACTATGCCTGTGCGCGCTTCAGAATAATTCTGACGCAATTCCAGTCGGCCGAGTAGGCATTCTTGAAACAAACCCAAAGACCAGGATTCGTGAATGATGCAGATGAGGTGGACGATAGCCATTAGCCCCCAATCGAGATCATCGGCAAGCTGCAGGCCTTGTTACTCACATCGCCATTCCAGGTGAAGCGGAGACCCAGATTTAAGGTAGTAACTCGACGGCCACAAACTAACAGCATGCACCTAAGGCTGTCCCCAAGGCGGAAACATCATTGCAAGCTGTTGTCAATCATATTGCAATCCAGTTGCGTCGCGGTGAGTCACCGCTAAATTTGGACAAAATCTCGTCGAATGGATTTCGAAGGTTGGTATAAATTCTCCCATTCCGCAATTCCTTGAGACCGCATCGCTTCAATTTCATCTACTGCACCCAGTCCCCCCCTCACAACAAAATGGCCATTGAAACCACGAACGCACTATCTAGCCCGCAACCCACGGAAGCAAAGAAGTTAGCGGTAAGTGGCGGACTCACTAAATATGGTATCCCTCTGACTAAATTCGTTTCTTTACCAGGTTGTAGGGTGCTGCTTCAGGTAGGGCACATTTCACATGGCTGAAGCGAAGATCGAGAGGATCTCAAGATCGTTTTTCTTCCTTCGTTAGGGGTGGCCAGGGAAAATCGGGGGTTGAAGACGGCCCAACTCATCTCGTCAAGGCTGGCCTGTTGCAGCAACTAGAAGAGCTGAACTACCAAGTCTCGTCCGAGCAAATAACCTATGAAGACCAGGAAGCGGAAATAAAGGCAACAGGAGACCCCAATATTGGCCGTATGAGGCAGCCTCGCCTAGTTTCGCTGGCCTGTGAAAGAACCTTCAAGGTCGTCTCAAAGCACGCGAAGGATGGAAAGTTAGTACTCAATATTGGAGGGGATCATTCGCTAGTGAGTACACGTATATCGCTACTCTCTGTCTATCGCACCTGATAACTCCTCGTCAGGCGATGGCAACTATTGGAGGTACCTTAGAAGCACACCCCGAGTTGTGTGTTCTTTGGATCGATGCCCATGCGGATATCAACACGCCAGAGACTACAGTGCAAGGTAAGCCTGTACCGTACTTGAGTGACCAGACACGTCGCTGAAGCTGTGCCATTCAGGCTGGTTGCATGGGATGCCTGTATCATTTCTCCTCGGGCTCTCAAAGATGCCCGAATACTCGTGGGTCAAAGGGAAGCTCCATCCCTCTCGCATAGCCTATATCGGTCTTCGTGACATCGAAGCGGGAGAGAAGGAAACCCTGGCGAGGCACGGTATAGCAGCCTACAGCATGCACCACGTCGACAAGTACGGAATCGGCAAGATCGTCGAAATGGCCATGGACAGAATCAACCCGGACAGAACCCGTCCAATCCATTTAAGTTTTGATATTGATGCATTGGACCCGTCGGTTGCGCCTAGCACGGGAACTGATGTGGAAGGTGGCTTGAATCTTCGAGAAGGGAGGTACATCTGCGAAGCTGTGGCTGAAACCGGGATGTTGATTGGTATGGACTTGGTGGTGAGTTCGAAGTGGTGTTCTCATGATACCCTTGGTTGAGTTGTTATCTACAGGAAGTAAATCCGGCGATTGGGGACCCCAAAAGCGCGAAAAAGACTGTCGATGTCGCATGTAAACTGATCCGTGCAGCATTCGGTGAGTTCGAATCATTCATATCATGAAAGGATAAAAGCTAACGCGGCGGGCTTAGGCGAGAGCCTCCTCTGAAGTGGACGGGGACCATGAATCTAGATTAAGCAGTCTCCGTAGTGGTCTATACCTAATATAAAGTCTGTGGCCGATTAGAATATACTGAACACAGTAATGATATAGATATTCTGTGAGGAAATGGGTCAGCACAAGTACAGGTCATTGCGAATGCAACAAAGGGAATCAGAAATGAAGGAGCAAACAGCGTTTACTCTAAAAGCCGGACGGAGATCATGGAGTTTCCAAGGATGCCACATCGCTCCCGTTTGAGGCGGAAGCGTGGGCGGCCTTCAACCGTCATCTGGCCCCGGCGTGTATCGTCATATCCATATGTAATGATGGAAAATAATCTAATAAGAGATTTACACGCACCATCCGTAGATTGTAGAAAATACAATGGAGGTACCAGCCGACATGTGACAGCGAACGAAGAGCTGTGTTTTAATTAGCCGAGCCGTCATCGTCGTCGTCTTCATCATCTGTAATCTCCTCGCCTATCCTGATGCCATAATGTTCTTCGTGACCGGGTCGTCTAGCCCAGTGCCTCCCATCTGTATAAGGCATTATTCGGAGCGGGAGAAGAAGTGTCGTAAACGAACTGGAAGTGAACAATGAAATCAGTCAACGCGGGTAGCATGGAGGAAAGCAACTCACTAGCCGTCTTCCCAAACATTGAAGAACAGTTTCAAATTCATCATTTTCCTGTTCAAATACATTCAGCGAGGTTCAATGCATGCAATACACTCAAGAGAGCCGTACCCTAAATCATACGAATTGACGAAATTCTGAGGAATAGGTTAGTAAGAGGGTACATGCATGACACAGATATGATAAGACAAACCTCTCCGCGACTAGACGCCAACTTGGAGTAATGTTCATGATCCTGCGTTTCAACGGTAGTTTCACCCTTGGCAACCACCCAAAGATGGTATGAAAGCATAATGCCCACAGCGAGGCCTAATACCACGGACAGAATGTAGGTCAAGATGAACGCGAGTTCCGGTACGTGATGGTCCCAATCTCGCTACATTCCGATTTTTAAAAGACGGTGAAGCGGGACGCTATGAAACGGCTCACCACCATAGTCACGCCCAACGCGTCAAGAATGTGTGGATAGCCAAGCGTAGCGAAACATGTTGATGCTAGCACCAAGTAAGCCCTTTCCATTGCCCAAATTAAGTGATGAACCAGCTCGACTTGAAGGAAGGGCTTACAAGAAGAGAACGAAATGCCGTTCGTTATGAATTCCAACACATTGATTTATCCCTTATCATCAGGCGGTGAGTCAACGACGCGCTTGTGCGGTCCGTGGAACTTACACTATAAGGACACGCGTTTCAGCAGGCAAGTCAAACAACCTTCATGCAAGATGTAACGACTCACGGGACAATGATGGTCATATTTGAGCACGCATCGGTTGCATATCCGACAGTGATGCGTTCTCTCGACCGAAACTCAGCATACAGTATACAAATAAGCAAACCATCAACATACCTCCGGTTTCGCCTGACCACATTTCCTACACTTCGTCGAAGCGGCCTTGGTTATCCTAACGCTTGCACCACTCGAAGACCAATTAACCCCTCTCGTCAACGGTTTCCTTTGCGGTTTCTTCGCCCAAAGGATACTGTTTGGGGCTGTCCTAGGAGGTTCATCCGCAAAGCCTGGCGGGACAGTGCAAACATAGAAATAGTGCACATGGAGATTTAGAGCGATGAGGATGCATATTGGCCAGCTAATTATTGGATAGGACAGTCCAGGGGCGATAACATCAACTGCATGAGTATATGATATCTTTCTTGAGCATACTCCGTACACCGAGGATGTCTGCAATGAACTCACAGAAACACACAGTTCCGACGCCCATCAGGATGACGGCAAGACCAATGAAATACGGTCCAGCCGCGCCAGTTATCCTATCTCCTAAGCGTTCAAGAGTTTTGAAGCAGCGAAATACTGCACGGGAGCATGTCATGGTTGTGGTTGAAGACGTGGAGGGGGAGACGCGCTGGCGCCCGCCTGAACCCAACGACATCACGAAAACTGAAACGTCTCCATGCGGGACATCAGTCGCGTGTGCATGAACGAACGGTCAGCAAATCAAATGAATTATACATATCCATACAAACCAAATAGATTTAAGAATACAAATGCAAAGTTCAAAGCAATGTAGGGGAGAAAATATGACGGCAAACAGATACAGTAAAAGACAATAACTATAAACCTCAAAGTTCAAACCGCAGTGGTGCATTCAGAGACATCGAACGGGGAAGCTACCGGAAATCTCGACCAGGCGTTGTTGCGCGCCCGGGAGTGGTAGCACGACGGGGTGTCCCAGGAGCCTTCCTTGGGGTGGCCAGGATGTTTGGTATGCCCGTCAGTCGCCTATCCGCAATACTGGCACCGCCCATCTCCTCCGCTCGTTGAACCTCCCGCATAGCTCGTCGAGCAGCATCTCCAATCTGACTCGGCGGACGTTCACGATCCACATTTGCCAATGCACGCAAAAGTTCCTGTGGATCTCCACTCCCGCCCGAGACAATACCCCCCAGACCTCGAGGGACGTAGTTTGATAGCATGTGTGTGGTTCCAGCGTCCACCCCCAGAGAAAATGGATCTGTGCGCGCCGTGAGGCCAATAGACAACAGAGCGAACCGCTGGTCGAGTGTAGCTTCGGCGATATTGGTGACATGCCGCGCCGTATTGAGAAAGGTCTTCAGTGTATCAAGGTTGAACTCCAACTCCTTCTCTCGCTCCACTATCCTCGCCTCCCTTTCCGCTTCCTCTTGAGCTATTGATGCATAGGCGGATGCAGGACCAACAACGCGCTTCTCTCCCCGTCCACGAGCTTTACTCCGCCCCAAGACAACCTTCGCTAGATCTAGCCCAGATCTCAGAGTCTCTGGAAGAGTATGTTCTCGTAAATCCCATTCTTCAGCCTCAGGATCAACATCGTCGGACGCGCGTTGTTTACCCTTGGCCTTCGGGGATGGTTGAGTTGATGTTGGTATTGGAGGGTCAGGAGGTGCAAGCTTCTTGAAATAGGCTTCATAAAACGCATCGACTTGATTCCACCGATCAGCCTCGATCCGAGCCCTAGATAATGTGATTGAGTTGTCTTCGGAAAGGGTGCGAGATGGAGACATACTGCTGTATTTGCGAGCTATAAGTGGCCTCCCAGTGTTTGTTCTTCACATTTTGCGCATTCTCCTTCTTCTCCCCGTCCGAGGCGTTCGTCTCGGCAGAGTATAGTCGTATTGGTATTTTCCTTTCAGCCAGCATTCGAACCATGTCGTCTTGGACATTTCGCAAGGTCGCGGAGGCGACGGCAGAGAGAGGCGGTAAATTGGGAGGTTTCGGCGGCGGGTCCTTTGATGAGGAAGCATGTGGTGGGGACGTAGCATAGGATGGTATTGCACGAGATGAACACCATATAAGTAGTTGTCGAACCCGCTCTGGTTCGGCTAGATCAAGGTCGATATGTTTGTAGAAACTAGAATCCGAAACCGAGTTGTGTGGTTGAGCTAGTTTAGCGGAGGGGAAAGGGAAGGACAGTCAAGCAACGCAGGAACGATGTAATAGACCACGTACAAATGGCTCCCGTGGCCTCAAAAACCTCACTAATCCTCTTCCCTCTGGAGCCTATTGAACTCTTCCTCCTATGACCACCTGATCTTGGTGTAGCGTGCGGGGTGTGACTCGAAGTGCCCTGACTAGACTCTGCCCCATTATCATATTCAGCCATCACATCATCCCGTATCTGTTTATTCCTCTTCAACTGCGGTGTTTCGTTCTCGGGTATCGATATAGATGTGTCGCGCACTTTACTGCGACGACTGGTATTAGGCGTGGTCGTGTGGAAATTGATAGGTGTTTTCAGTCGGCTTGGCGTGGCCTGTGCGCGTGACTGCCGACGAAGATGTTCAGCTTCATCATCCATCGCCCTCACGTCGTCCTCTACACTGCGTTCTTCAGGAACCGTAGAAGGACGCGACTGGGACTGAGGCTGAGCGGAATCGGCGCGGAATTTCTTAGAAGGACGTGATTGCGGGTCCGGGCGCGAGGACTGGGCGGATTGTGGTCTGCTCGGCGGCTGGAGGGCCAAAGGCTCATTCAAGGGCGATTGACTTGACGCGGGTAGTTTGACAACGTGTGTCACCCCTGAGTAGTCCTCTCCGTTGAACACTGTAGAAGGGGGATCAACGTTGAACAAACGCGTTATTTTGAACGAAACAGCCACTTGCGTTTACGTTTATTGCTCAAAGCCTACAAACGCGTTAATATGATAATTTGAAGACCATCACGAAGTAAATTCCTGCGCACCTGGTCCCTCTTGGATTTCTTCGCGGCCGCTGCGGTCAATGGGTTCATATCTTCAGATGCTTTACGTTTGGTTGGATGTTTTGATTGGGTTGAAGACATCGCAGTTAGGATAATTGTCGCGGGAAAGCCAGTCATAAAGGCCCTTGTCGACCAAGGCAAATGATGCAATAATGCGAGGACACCGTCGAGCCCGCCGAACAGGGGTATGCGCCCGTTGCCGTCGACGACGATGAGAGTGGAATGCAAGGCCTATGCGTGGGAGTTTCGCGCTCTGCGGTCTTCCCACGTAGCACGCGATCAACAAGACTGTCACGGGACCGTCCCGGCGGTCCAGCGGTCTATCGTGACTTTGGCTTTTTTTGTTTAAACCCGCGTTCATATACCGCTACAAGTATGCACAAGCTACTAAGACGCGGTGTGGTTGCGTGTACAGTCGCGGACGATCAAAGTCAACAAATTTGACCGCGCATGACTGGCTGGGCCTGCGGCCCAGAAATTTTGGGAAGAAGGAAAGGCTGAAAGAACTCGGAAAAGAACGTCTGATCGACTGGGAGAGAGGACCGCGGTCCTGGAACGCGATCCAACGCCAAGTGAGTGGCCCGTGACTATGATGCCGAGTTGACCGTTTATATAGCTCAAGCTTAGTACCTATTACTGAGCTCGTTGCTGCCAACTGCCTTAGTTGTTTCTTGCGTCAGAGCCGTCAGTATTGAGGCAATGTACTCGTTGAGCTTCCTTGGCCGCGTTGATGTGTTTGCCAACGCGATCAACAGCCACCTCAGGCTATCTCGGCGCGTTCTATTCAACTTCACTCTCGCCACCTTCATTGATGTCCTGCCCAGGCTGAAAGGTGGTTGGTCAAGCGCAGAGAACGGAAATACCGTGCATGGGGGAAACAACCTTGTCCACTGGTGCTCAAGTACATTCAAGTGGATCGGCAGGACGGCAGGAAGTGACGATGAGGGGACGGTGGAGGGCCGGGGTGACTGGTCAATGCGATGATGCACCACCGAAGCAGGTTGGAAGCAGGTGTAAGACACCTTGCCACAGGACCGCGTTCCGAGCCCGTGGGCCACCCTCCCACTCGATCGGACTTTCTGGAAAACGATGTCCGGAAATTATGGGGCATTGACAAATTTTCGGCCATTTATGGATTATTTGGTAGATTTCTATTGAATACAAACCGTAAACTGACTGGAAACTGTGTTCCATAAGCTGAGAAGAGCACTGGTTGGTGGTGACGCTGGGCGCTACGACGGGCAGCTTGANGGCGCTCACCCCTAGTGCGTGCCCTGGAGCTCTGAGACCACACAGGTGGGGGGGGGTTATCAGACACCGTACGGGATATTATTCGGTGATACGAAGCATTCTACGCATTCAATATTCTGTTCAGTGTAAATTCTCATGCGGCCAAATTTTTGGGAGTCACCCAAAAATGGGAAACTGAACCACTCGATAGAATTCCTTCGGACCACACGGGACACTCTCCGTTCATCTTTTAGATTCGTTTAAAGCAACTTTGGGGGAAAAATAAAGTGACCGAAACTTTTTGTTGACTATGATCGTCCGCGACTGTAGTACAGTAGCGTTATCCCCTGCTTCGGATTGTGATCTTCAGCGTGGCGGCTCGGGCGCGTTAAAAAACCCTCGCCGCAAAACCCAGAGGGAAAAAGCTACCTGCCGTGCCCATAGTGGGCTGTAGTTGACCGTGTGTGGGGTGAGTCCATGGCATGGTCGGCGTTGGCCCTGAGGTTGCGTCGGGAGTGATATCTGTGGATAAGGTCAATCAGTATGGTGGTTGTGATCGTGACTTTGGCCTTGTGGTGTCCCAGACCGTTCATGCAGAGCGTCGAATGGCATGGGCAGATACTTGCGTGGACGAAGACAATCTGAGAGGGCTTGTAGCGAAGGCCAGCAGCCGTAGGTTATCAGACTCAAAAATAGCAGGAGTTTTGGTCTTCCAGGCCTGGACCCCGAAAAGCGAGTATAAACGGATCATCGTTTATATGGATCATGGATGTAACCACACAACGCGTAGCTTGGAGGTAAACACCACCAATCGCGTACTTTGCAAACTGTTGCTCACCCGCATTACCTCCTGCCGGGGCCTTGACTCCCCCATTTACTGAACAAGCCTGAATTTGCCTGCGCAGCGATTGAGAAACTGTTCATTGAGCCTGTGGGGTTGATGGCAGTGAAAAATATTGCACATACGCTCTAGAGCGGTCACCCAGACCTTTTGATTATGGCACGGAGGTGCTGCTTCAGGGACCCTCCTAAATGCTCGCTCCGTCTCCGAGATTCTGCCTCTTCCGGCGTGATCGGCTTGAAAATGGTGAACTTCTGATTGGTTGGCGGAAAAAACCGGTTACGACCCGCGCCGTACAAAAATCACCGCCAACTCGAATTTACTGCACTCAGTCACTTACCACCTCCATCCCTCCACAAAAACCTTTCAGCGAACTCCTTCAGCGGACGTTCTGCTCTTATAATCCTTTCTTATTTCTGTACCTGTTCTCCTCTTAGACTCTAGAAATGCCTTTCGCTGCTGGTGCGTCTTTCCGCGGAGCGCGTTTCTCGAAGACAGCTCACTCAAGTTTTTTGCAGGTGACGCCGGAAAAGGTGCTGGTCTCTTCAAGACCCGCTGTGCTCAATGCCACACTCTCGGTGCTGGCGAGCCTCACAAAGTCGGACCTAACCTTCACGGGTGCGTTTACCACATCTCGCCGATATTCGCGTAGTGGGGCTAATGGTGATGTCATCTCTATAGGCTCTTTGGCCGCAAGAGCGGTACGACCGACGGTTTCTCCTTCACCGCCGCCAACGTCAACAAGGGCGTTGTTTGGGACGAGAACACCCTCTTCGAGTACCTCGAGAACCCCAAAAAGGTGTGTCCTTTGACCCCGTTGTCCAAATGGTCGGATGTTGACATAGCTTCTCGCGTAGTACATCCCTGGAACGAAGATGGCCTTCGCTGGTCTCAAGAAGGACAAGGATCGTAATGACTTGATTACCCACTTGAAGGAGGCGGTATGTCCCCAGTTTCCCTTTGTTCCGTACCAATCCTCATATGACTGTCATTCAGACCGCTTAATCCCCTTCTTCTACGCGGACTCTTCGACCTACTTTATCCTTGTTGTCGTAACATTATACATTGGTTATCCCTTAATCCTCATTATAGATGACCACGCATTCGTAGTTGGTTACCCCACGTACCAATCCCATCTCTTGGAATATACGAAGTCCCTAGCAAACCCGTGTTTGAACGATTTGGCGTCTTAACTTTTCAATGTCGTTGGTCTAGAATTCGCCCATGTTTACCAGGCTAGAAGTCGCCATGGTATACACTTAAGTTTTTGAGGTGGCGGGTCCCATGAAAGGCTAGGAGGAACGCAAGCATCTCTCCGCGCATCCACTCTGAACCCGTTCGATTATCCCTCATGTCCATCGACTACAACGAATATGCCCTACTCATACGGCGGCAACAAAGATTAGGGTCACTGGTCGCCTGAAAACCTTTCTTCAACTTCAACTGAGGATATTTCGACGCGATTGAGATCTGAGACACCGTGGATAGTCAACCTGATCCCAATCCACCGCCACCATCCACCGTCATCATCCCATCCAACATCCCTACCGAGGAACCGTAGAACCCGCCACCTCATTAGACATCATACCCATCTGCGCCGATGCAGGCAAACTCAACAACCCCGCTACATTCCCAGCATTCTCTTGCTTCCGCTTCAGTTGCTCGAAGAGTACTTTGACTGAGGCCGTCGTGGAATGTATGAGCTCGTCTTCGGTCTGCGGTGCTGCTGAGTCCGCGGCTAGGAAAGGGAGGGCTCCGACGCCGGATTGACGCAGTAGGTCGATCAGGTTTTGCATGAAATGTCTTAGCGTCGCGAGGTCGGCTATTCCGTCGAAGTGAGATGATCAACCACAGAGAAAATCAAGAGATAAGTAATGTAGACGTACCTTCAGCTTGATACGGTGAGATCTGTCGACTATACGCATCGCGCCTGCAAACCAATCACCATCACTTCAGCAGCCATCCTCTACGACGACTTGAGTGAACCTAGCGATCAATAAACACAATACGTACGTATTCATCTGCACTTTCCTAGACAACACGCGTAATTGCTGGAAATGTTGATAGATGAGCTGGAGGTTTTCCTTGAATGTTTCTGTAGAGTTTGGATCGGGGCCTTGGTTTCCTAAGCGGCCGTGGAGGCTGTCTGATGAGCCGAGTGTGGAGGAAAATGGGTTCGAAGACGACGTGGAGTACTGTGTTGAGGCGAGACTGGCGAAGGATGGGCCGGAGGATTGCATGGTTGGTGGTTGGGAGCTGGGAAGGGCAGATCAGGGGTTGTCGATTAGGTGGGTTAACGATGACAGGAGCGCTCCTCTTTGAGAAACCGAGTACCTTGGTCGTTCTTCGTTTAGTGCCCAAGTCTTGGCCGACGCGATATACAAGCTAAGTAGAGTACGGTGTTCGAAATACAAGTAGAGAACAAGAGCTACAAAAGGGAAGAAGAGGAAGCGTCAGGCAAGCTTTCAAGATACAACAAATGGGAGGCTGATATAGATATAGATGCATGGGGTTCAAGTGAAAGAAAATGACGCGTCAATCGTCCATGGTAAGGTCGATGACTTCTCCTCGAAGAGATACAGGGACGACGATGGGTTCCCTTTTCACCCGCTTCGCAGATGGACCGGCCTCGGCGTTGGGAGCAGGGCGTTTCCCCTTCGATATGGCGTCCATACGAGCTTGAAGTTCTTGCACTTGTGCCTGTCACATATTGCTCTAGTAAGACGACACATCCAGGATGATGATGCATATGAGTAAGATACCTGAAGGCGATTGTATTCGTTATTGGACTCTCCCTCGTCGTTTAAAGGCGGGGAGCATCGCGGCGGCGATGGATCAAGAAGGGGACTGGGGGATCTGGGAGGAGGACGAGGTGCTATTTCGTGGGCCTGTAAGACAGCTGAATGTCCCCAGTCACTTAATAGAGTAGTCACTTTCAAGAAATAACGAAACGCACCGAGGGGCTTATAGTAGAAAGTGAACATTGTAACACGCCTTTGCATATCAACCAGCCGGCATATGGCTTGACTCTTCCTCGGCTGACCGAGCCTACGCTCAAACATTTAGCCCGATTACGAAGGACTTATACTCCAAATAGGCAACACTAACCCTATGCAGTGGACACCAGCTTTCTTCGAAGTCTCATGAACAGTCTGGCTGGGCATGATAGGGATTGGAGGGGCCGTGGTCGTTCCTGAATCGACTACTTCCCAGATCTCGACGCGGATTTCCCCATACGATCCATTCACCGGATTATCCCTGTGTTCATCGTTGTCTAATGCGAAGGGCACTCAGAGGCAATGCTCCTTGATAGGATAACATGAGACAAAGTACCTGTGAGAGTGAGAGGAGAGAAGACAATATCCCTGACTTCCGTGGCAGAGACATGGATCGTGCTCAAGAAACCATCGAGTAAGCGCATGCCAGCGAAAACGNCCATCCAAGAAAACTTTGGCTGCCAAACTAATTGAGGAACGTCCGTTTACTTGTGTGGATTTGAAGTGAATCCTAAAGGCCTTGGGTTCGTAGCATGAGGTGAAGTACTCAGACGGGAAAGGAAGAACGCTAGAAGGCCTACTTTTCCAACCTCTGAGGCTACCCAACATTCGACTTTGTTCGTTTCCTCGAGGGTCCTGGTTGCATACTCATTCGCGACGGCGTCGTCAATGCTGATCCACACAGAACAGGCCTTGTATTCAGGCATTATCGCGCGTAAGAGACCTGTAGGTCTGTAGGACACGGTAGTAATGCGATTCTGTGGGGAGCCTTCCGTAGTAGAAAGATGAAAGGAAGAAAGACGCGGGGCTGGCATCAGTGGCAACGCCGCAGGCCCCAGGGGTTGGTAATTGGCGGTCAGGTGACTCAGTCCGCGAAAGCTATGAGGAGGCGACTCATGAGATCTGAGAGCTTAGTGGCTGTAGGGACTGTTGGGTATAAGCACAAACAGGTCCCTTCCTCAAACGGTTTCCAGGAGAGCCCCTTTGGAGAGACAGAATGGTGAACGCAGAACAAAAAGGTGAGACGTGGTTTTCAAGTTTATACGTAGATAGGTGATTAGATGGGAGTATGGGTACGAGGAACCATACAAGTAGACGGGGCTGGCAAAGAAGATACAGGAAGAGAAAGTCCATGTACGCTTCGTACATTTAAGATACAATGAATGTAGATACAGATACTTGTAATCCAGATGGTGGACATATATACATCAATCGTCCAAAGTGAGGTCAATGACTTCTCCTGGAAGCAAATTAGGGACGACGATAGGCTCCCTTTTGATTCGCTTCGCAGACGGGCCATCTTCCGTCTTGATAGCAGGGCGTTTGCCCTTCGATATGGCATTCATACGAGCTTGAATTTCTTGCATTTGTGTCTATTACGAATTGCCATGGTAAGACGGCCGCCAGCAAGGGACGCATGTGAGAAACACACCTGGAGACGTTGAAATTCTTCGTGGGATTCATCAGCTTCCAACGGTGGGGAGCACCTCGAAGGCGATGTGGCGGGACTGGGGGATTTGGGAGGAGGACGGGGTGCAATTTCGTGAGCTTGCAGGACATCTGATTGTCCCTAGTCAGATGGACGGTGTCACTCTGAGGAAATTAGGGAACAGACCAAGGGGCTTATAGTAGAAAGTGAACGTCGTTAGAAGCTTGGTGTACTTGACCAAGTAACAAGACGTGGGAGCTTTCTTCAATTGTCCACCGAGACTATAACTCAAGTATCAGAAAGGGCTACGAAGATACTTTGACGGGGGATCCCGAACCCTACGCAGTGAACGCCAGCTTTCTTTGCAGCTTCATGGACGGTCGGACTGGCCATTAAAGGGATCTTGGGGGTGGTGGTTTGACCCGAAGCTGTAACTTCCCAAATTTCGACACGGATTTCCCCATACGACGCGTTCGTGGAGTTATCTCGTTGATCATCATCATCTGGCGTGAACAACGTTGAGATGCAGTCATGACTTGTTTAAGAGATGCATGGTACCGGTAAGATTGAGGAGTGAGAAAACCATGTCTCTTTCTTCTGTGGTAGATACATAAACCGAGCCCAGAGAGCTAGATTTATGAACGAAGCACGAGCCAGCTAGAACACCATCCAGGAAAACTTTAGCGGACAAGCGATGATTGTCGAGGTTTGAGGGGGGACTGGCTGATTGTGCAGAGCGAAAGTGAATTTGAAAGGACTCGAAAAAGGTGATGATTCTTAGAAGGGCGCTCATATGAGTCACAGATAGTGAGCTTACTTTACCAACTTCCGAAGCTATCCAACATTCGACTTTGTTCGTCTCTTCAAGGATTCGCGTAGCATACTCCGTCGTGACTTCGTTGTCGATGGTAACCCAAGCAGAGCAGCCCTTGTATTCAAGCATAAGAGATTACGAGTCTTTGTGGGGGACTGAGGGGGCAGAACTGTCGAGTGATATTGTCTGGCGTGATGGGAGGGTGAAAGGGAGAATTGGCGCGTAATTAAATTTCGGCTGTGGTGAACGATCACGTGATTTGCAGGAGGCGAGGAGATTATACTAATACTGATTATAGTAATAGTGAACCTAGCTAGTACTGCAGGCTAAGTACAATCCAAATGACAGGGTCATACTTCACCCAGAGTTACTACTAGTTACCGGTGAGGTCGATCACTTCCTCCATGTGTGGGTTGAAGGCCGCCATCTCCGTTTTGATACGCTTCAGATCCCTATCCTTTGCTTCAGAAAGAGGTCGCTTCTTCCGAGGGCCAGCTTCTCGTGTACTTGAAAGCGCATCCATTCTGGACCGCACTTGTTGCATTTGTTCCTAGAAGCTTACATTCAGCCGGAGACCGAAGAGAAGTGGGGATGCAAAACCTACACGAAGACGATTGAGTTCGCTTAAAGCTTCTTCGTCGATGATGCTGGGCGGGGGAGGGCTATCAGTAATCGTATTGGGGCTCTGCGGAGGGGTTTCTGGAGCATCTACTGGACGAGGCCGAGGAGCGATCCCATTTGCTTGTAAGAGGGCTGGGTTGAACCAAAAGGAAGAGTCAGTGGTGGACAAATTGCAGCGGAGAGTTCAATGTACATCACCTAAAGGTCTATAGCTGAATGAGAATGTCAACAGTTTGTCCAGATATATATTCCTTCGGGTCAGTGACCTCTTTGAAAGGGTATAGCGTTCTACCCCACCAAGCCTGGTGACGCACAATGTTAGCGAGCCATTCGAAATCACGAAGAAATCCCATCTGAATGGCGAACGCGATGCAGTGGTTACCGGCTTTCTTTGAAGTCTCATGAACCACCTGGCTAAAAGCAGGAGATGTGTATTTGCGTGGCTTTCTAGAGCAAGAAATCCGCTCGACGCTCCAGATCTCCACGGAGATGGTTCCAAATGAACCACTTAGCGCCACGTCCTGGTAGTTGTCGTCGTCTGCTTACGTCGCGTAAGAAGGCTTGAACTAGAGAAATCGAATATAGCACCTGTTAACGTAAGAGCTGAAAACGCCAGCTTCCTTCGTTCACTTGCAGAAATTGAGACAGAGCAAATGGAATGTGGTTTGTCTGCAGGAAGCGCGCCAACACCAATACCATCGACAAAGATCTTAGCTTGCCGTGCAGTTGCTCCGAAGTGCTCGCCCGAGCCGTCAAAGTGAACTGAAAAATGCTGGGGACGCGTCAAAGTCGCCGTCAATTACACATCTGGACACTTGACTCACCTTTCCAGCGTCAGAAGCTATCCAACATTCAACTTGATCCTCCTCTTCGAAAGTTTGTTGAGCGTATTCTGTCGCCACCTCGCCTTCAATTGTAATCCATGCAGAGCACCCTTTATATTCGGGCATGTCGTCAACTCGCGTTTCGGGAGAGGGTGGCAGATGTCGGACACAAGACTTTTGACGCGTCGTGGGGTTTGTCGTCTGCTAGCCTGGTCGGGTGCGTAGTATTCAGTGAAACGGTCGAATTGAATAAGGACTTTTAGAAAAGCTCCGAGTCCGAAGAGGTATATGTGTACCCCGTGACCGTGGTTGGCACGACCCTGACGCGTTTCCTATCCTTGTCCGTTCCTCCCACAAGAGGCCGCTTCTTACCCGAAGTAGGCACTTGTGCATTTGAGAGTACATCGATTCTGGATTGTAATTGCTGCAGTTGGTCCTAGAAGCTGCACTAAAAGTTGAACAAGACAGAGGTAGATACAAGGCCTACACGGTCGCGCTCACCTTTCCAACCTCGGAAGCTATCCAGCATTCAACTCTATCCTAATTTTCAGCAGTTCGTTGAGAGTATTCAGTTGCGACCTCGCCTTCAATCGCAATCCATGCGGACTTACTGAATACTACACGTTTGCGTTTACCAGGCTACGGCTACACGGACACCGTCGTACCCCGTGACCGTGGCACCCTAGTTTGACAGGGGTCAAGTGACTTGAAGCTTGAAGGTTGAACGTTGAAGAGTCAGCCATACGGGAAGCTTTCTGAGCTTTAAGAAGGATTAGAGCTCATGCTCATCGTATGCGAGCTCAGAGAGCTATCAAGGCGGCCGCATGGCTCATGGGGCGAGCTCAAGCCTGGATAAAAGCCGCACAATTAATGATAGGAGGCAAATAGGGGTGAGATTGATTGATTAGATCGTCTGTGTCTGCTTCTGCTTTGAGCTGTGTCGGCCAAGGTTTTTGTCGCGAAATGCTGACATCAGATGTACCTCCGCCTGCATGATTCCACAGAGTTCACCGGGATGTAACGGAACTTGTGTGCTTCCAGGTAGATTGACTCAGCAAGGCATCATTCCTGCCTGGTTCTAGCCCGATAGACTTGGCTGCTCGTGCCACTGGTCGAATTGTCAATTCTTACGGACTTTTGGCCCGGCTGGTATAAATCGTAATTCCCCGTGAATGACCTATGTGCACTTGATTTCCTTCCATCATCATCCACCCATCTTTGTGAGCAAACATATGTTTCCCTCCAGCGTTTCATCGCCTCTGATCACTCATAACGTAGCGCGAGCAGTCATGGCGTCCCTTTCTCCCCAACACTTCCTTTCGATCGGACGACCAGATGCCATTTCTGGACCAATGCCTGGAGTGGTTGATACGTCTACGCTGGCGGCCCACGATTTCGATGTCGACAATAGAACTGGATTTATGCCCCCACAGGTCCCTCTGAGGCGACTTCCTGGAGAATGGGAGCAGTTGGAAGCGGTACTGGATGCGGCCATGAGTGAAAAGCTCGTATTGGGCGATAAAATCGGCATCACTGAGGTCCATGTGGCCGCGTCGGGAGCTTGGAGGGAGCGAGTTCGACAAGTAAGTAAAGATCCCTTCTTCCTCAAGTCCCGTTCAATGACATTGATACACTTTTCAGCTTCCCATCCTCCCTGCAAAGGAGTTATTCAAGTCTGAAATACAACTTCGCCGAGGTCACCTTGTGCTCGCCTGGATCATGCACTATTATATCCATACCTCTCCGCCAGATGAGGACGTCCATATACCACCTTCCATCACCCTTCCATTGCTACAAATCTGTGCCCAACTTCAACTTCCGCCGGTTCTCACCTACGCAGACAATACGTTCTACAATTGGGATCTCAAAGAGCCTCAGCCGGACTATGAAATCCCACGACTCGACAACCTGCGTTGCCCCATACTTTTCACGGCCACCGAGGACGAGCAAGAGTTCTACTTAGCGTCTGCGCGTATCGAACTTCGTGGCGTCGAAGCTCTAGAGCTGATGCGAGCCACTATGGATGAAGCTTTCGTCGGGGATTCTATCGCCATGCAGCGTATTACCACCTTCCTTGTTCGCCTTGCTATCGTGATCAAAGACCTCAAAGAGCTCCTCCTGGTTGTCAGGGACGGATGTCGTCCAGAAGTCTTCTATCATGAAGTCCGACCTTGGCTGAGAGGCCTGAACTCCGGTTCGCGGAAGTGGATCTTTGAAGGAATAGAGAAGGATCCTTCATTAAAGGAACCCACCGAGCTGTCAGGTCCCAGTGCTGGACAGAGCCCGTTGATTCATGCCCTCGATATTTTCCTGGGAGTCGACAAATTCTCTCATGCCGATGCGAATTCCGGGTCTAGCACAGATGCACCGTCCTTCCTCGATCGGATGCAACTGTACATGGCGCGTCACCATCGCGCTTTCCTCAACCACCTCATGGCCAATCCCCGACCACTGCGGGATATGGTATTGTCAGCTGAGAACCCAGCGCTCTTAGAAGCTTACAACTCTGCGGTTACTGCATTAAAGGAGTTCAGAGATGCGCACATGGTTATCGTGACGCTGTTCATTGTGGGACCTTCACGACATGCTTCCACGACGGCCTCATCATCTGCTGAACAGGCCACGGCGACGGAATACCTGGGACCGGCTCCCTTGAAGGGGACTGGTGGTACGGAACTAGTCAAGTTCTTGAAAGGGGTTAGGGATTCGACCAAGGAGGCTCTGATCAATTGATGCGCCGGCCATCTACTTTGCCGGACCTAGATGTAAATTTATCCCCATCATTATTCCTTCCGCTTTCGAATGCGCGGCGCCCCAAGCTCGAGCAAAGAATTCTCCCTTTGAATACTATATTTAAGTAATGACACTAAGTAACGAACCTAAACAAAACACTAGAGTTTCCGCGAGAGGCTTGTAGCGCTTCTTCCTGTCTCCGTCCCTCGGGTGATAGTCTAGCGTATTTATTTGCGTACCGTCGGTTGAGAGATCTATAGTAGTACTTTTGAGCAAACCAAAGACAAGTTGCTGTCGAAGCGAAGGCGAGATTTATTGCGTTTCCCCGTCGAAAGTCTGAGTTACAATGAGCGACGAACGAGCAAGATCTGTGTGGGGAAGGAGACTTACTGGGGAGATCGTCGGCTCGGTATATTTGTGAGCCCCATGCTAGGTGCAATTGACGATGAGGGGGAGGCGAAAGGTGTGGAGAGGACTTTACACGTACTTCCATGGATTGCAGAGAACCCGCTCATCAATCCAGTAGCTATCGTCCGCTTCCCTATCGATCTGGGAAAGTGTCAGATGGCTTTGAGATAGAGATGGAAACAACATATTCCGCACCCAGAGTTTTCAGCCATCCAGGCGACATTGAGTGGATGAACTGCGGGATATGAAGCGACTACAACGGCAGCGAAATACCTTTGACGGGAATTTAGCACCTTGACTAGCTAAAGCACCTTCGTCGGATTAACGCACTTTACAACTCTATGGGTAGATGATGGCAAGAACAAGAGGAGGAGCCATCCTAGGAGTTGCCAGCCAGCTGTGACATAACATCGATATTAACACATGATCAACAGCAGAAGAACGAGAGGGCAGCGTACTTCCCAATGCACCGTGAAACCCACGTTCCCGCGTTTTATCCGAATGCCGTATGAGGAGTATTGTTGAGATAGCTTGTATAAAATGTGGCGGAGCCGTGAGGGCGTTCGCGGCAAACTAGTGCGAATTTAAGCTTTAGCCGACGGTTCGATGATAAGGTGGTTGCCACTCACCACGTTGAAGTTAAAGTTCTTGATCGTCAAGGGGAAATCTAAACGTTTGTCTGAGCAGGCTGCGAATGCGTCGTGAGTAGACTTACATGTATGTAGGGGTGTCATGGGCGTAAGGCCAATTGTCGTGTTGAGTACGTGAATCCAGATTTTGGGATCGGAGAAAGTATCAGCGACATCGGACCAAGTAACAGGTTTGCTACAAATTAGGTCGTCTCTCAGTGACACGGTTGGGTAGGGTCTGAAGGGGAAAAATGACGTACTCAAGCCTGCGTTTAGCGATATCGTCTCTTACAACTCTAGTTACACTGATTTGAACTTGACGCTCTGTGAACCAGGGCTTCTTCCCTCTTAGACCACCAGCTGTATGAGCGACGTGACGGGGAAGATAGAACCTACTCATTCGTACGGCGTTAGGTCTGAAAATGGTACAACAGACAAGACATATGGGCGTACCAAATGAAGATAGCCAACACGAGTGTAATGATCCCGTCAACGAGAAATAACCATCTCCATCCTTCCAGTTTGAAAAACCCGCGGAGCTGGAGAAGTCCACTTGCCGACAGTCCACTGACGGCACTGCCTATCATCTAAACTTGTCAGCGAACGAATGTAGCGATTAAGTGTTCGGAAAATCGGGGACATGAATGGAAGGGATGAGAGTGAACTAGAAGAAAGCTAGGCATACCTGAGCACTCCAAAGGTAGGCTAAGCGTGTGGCAAACTCGTTACCTTTATAGAAGCGGCCGAAATACACGAGAATAGCGGGGATGACGCCAGCTTCTGTTATGGCGATCCCTAGGAAGTCCATTGGTACGCTATCTGGCGACGCAGAGGGTTCGAAAGGGGCTTACAAGAGCGAACTGCGACAAAATACTTTAGAAGTGAATTGTGGGTGATGAGATGCAAGAGCTTACCAACGAGATAGTCAACCCTATTCCTAATGAAGGCATGAACGATTGTTATGACTCCCCAGCTAAAGGTCAAGATCGGGATAACTGAATGAATTCAGTGTAAACTAGCAGGGAGATGAGAGAAAGCACGAACATCTTGCAGGTCCCAGCGCCTTAGATACCACTGCCCCAACCAAGCAAAACACAAAAAAGAAAGTCGAATGTATCGCACCGCCAACGTTAACCGTATTGATGTCAAATCCCAAGTCCTCAGGCAGGTTATCTGATATTGCGTTGGAGTGATTTGTCCTGTCCATACTGAGGACGAATAGACATAGGAGGATGAAAGGTAGAATGCGAGTGTCCAGAATGCGTATTACAGCAAGCTCTTCATCGCGGTCGTAGATGATGTCGTCCGAAAACCAAGGATCACTACTGTATATCACGCCTGGCGAACTTGACGGCGGGTTGCTCGCATCGTATTCGGGGATCTCCTTCGACGGTGGAAGTGCGGTGGAGGTGAGCTGCGATCGTGTAATGGGTGATTTTCGTCGTAAAGGAGGTACTCCTACACCCCTGTCGGTGTACAGATCAATCAATTCGGGGACGACGTCTCCGCCAGCTTCACTCTGCCCTGGGGAGGCTCTCAGAGTTTCCTCCTCGGAGTTATGAGTGGCTGATATTTGGCTTTGCGGTACTGAGGCGTATGGCTGGGGACTGGCACTGAATGGCCGAGAGATGGGATGCCGCGAGGAAGGAGAGATATCATCTGATGTGATGGCCTCCCCCGGGATGACATAAATCGAGGATCTTGGGGTCTTTTCAGGCGTTTCATCAGAGGAAGTGCTTGGAGGTGAAGGCGTAAGGAGAGACTGGGTCAGTTGATTGACATTGGGATGAGGGTACGAGGGTCTGGGCATCATCAACACAGGTTGACTTCGAGCTTCCTGGGAGAGAGGAATGGGTCCTGGAACCTCGCGGTCGGGAATCGTAGAGGCGTCGTCTCGGACCGAGTCGGGCGATATAGATCGCTGCGAAAAGTGGTCTCCTCGAATGACCACAGTGATATTCTCGTCAGAGTTGAACAAAGCGTGACGGTGGTCCTGTAGCCTGGGGTCGTGAGGAAGGACGGTCGACGCTGTAGAGCTTCGACTTGACGAGCTTGGGGGAAAAGAGTGGAAGTCGTCCTCGGAGATCGAGGAGGTGGTACCCTTCGATGTTCTCCTCTGGAGAGAGGGGGGAATACCAGAGGAGGAAGAGCTCTCAACGACGAGTTCGGCAGAGGATACTCCACCTGTTGAGTCCCTGCCAGGTAGATGGAGGGCTAACGACTCGTCAGATCCGCCGTCAGGACCATCTCCCTTCATATCCTTGAATCGTGGCGACGGACGACGGGGAGCGCAGCAAACAGCTACCAAAAGGGTGCTGGCACGGAGCAACCTGGCCGGGAGAATGTTTGTTATGAAGCCGTTGGGAGGGAGCCCAGGTTTTAGTGTGTTGGCTTGGTGGTCTGCATCGCTAGCTCGAGAACAGAGAGACTAGTCAACTGATCTCGCTTCTTCAGTTGGTCCATTGGAGTTGCTTGGTTGTGAATGGAAAACGGTGTGAACGGGTCGACAAGTAACCCCGCAGTTCTTCAAATATCCCGAAGAGCTCCCCAATGAGCGTCGGTCCGGCAAGAGTACAATCGTTATGAGAATAGGAATGCCGACCATATTGGATAAGGCTAACTTTGGTACCGACTAGCCACGTTGGTACCTGCACCGTTTTGGTACTGGTTGACAACCGTCTTGCAACTCACAAAACAAGCGTGATGTTTCATGGAGCCAGACGATTCGCGAAGACCTGGGTGGTTATACTTGAGAAAGTTAGTAGACGCGTAGGGGAATCAAAAATAACGATCACCGTGTACCATATGGTATGGGAAGAGTAAAAAATGATGACAAGAGGGGGATTCGAACCCCCGCCTCCATTCGGAGATGAGAAACCCGCTTTTGCAGGCAAGCTTGAAGCTTGAGTCACACGCCATAGACCGCTCGGCCATCTTGCCTTGGACTCCTGCTCGAAAATGTGCTCCATGGATGCGTGATGGTAATGGAATACCACGCGTCGTGATGCGTGACAACGCGACTAGTCACGGACGCGTTACCTCATTTCCTAATCAAAACCATGACCGTCCCAACCACCCCTAGCCGACGTTCGAAACGCTTTCAACCTCTCGTCAGCCCTTCAAAGCCGTCTCGACGGGACTCTCGCCCCTCTCGTGCTCAATGGAAAGGGGGATGTATACTGGACCGGCCAACCGCAATTGAAACGGACTTGTTCGATGAAGAATTGGAACGAGCATCTACACAAGAAGGGCGCGCTGGATATGATGGTGCTCGGACGTACTTCTATCAAGCATTTACCAAAAGCTCTCAGAAACCGCGTAGCGCCAAGAAGGGCAAGGTCTCGGTCGAAGACAACTTAGCAGAAACATACAAGCTCGGTGACACCGTCTTCGTGACCACACTTGGACGACAACCGAGCATCGGCGTAATATCAGCGATGTGGCAGGTTGAACGCACGGAGGACGAGGAACAAGCGGCTCAGGACCTGAATGAGGCTTACAAGATTCGAGTGCATTGGTACCTACGACCAACGGAATTACCTGCCATTCGTGCCCAGCGAGAACACGCTGAGGCGAGTATTTTGCTTCATTTCTGTATCTGTACAAGCTGATTGTGTTTTAGAACGAAGTCTACTACTCCGTCTCGTCGTCAGCTGTTGTCCGTCCTTCGTCTATCCTTTCCCATTGCGTCATCTCCACCGAACCACCCACTCAGAATGGCAAACGTTCTAGGTGGACATTACCATCTCTCCATACTCGAGGAAAAGCGTTATACGACACTGAATCCGAATCTGATTCTGAACCGCCCATCCCCACTCGAGACACATTTTACTGCAGACTGGCTGTCGATTCCCGCCGTGGGATTTTCTACAAGTTCTCCTGGCCAGATCACCTCGTCGCCGCACTTTCTGCCATCCTACGCGGCGAAGTCGATGATGAAAGCGTTTGGTGTCTTGCGACTGAAGACCTTGAACCTTCTGATCCCAAACCCAACGCCAAAGGCAAAGGCAAAGCCCGAGCCAGTGTCAAAACAAAGGCTAAACCTGAAGTCGACTCCGACGGTGATAGCTCCGACGGAGCGGCGCATAGTGACAAATACAAGACAGAGTCTGAGCAATCCGACGACTCAGACGAAGGATCCGAACCGCTGAACGAAGATGACGAAGATGACTTTGAGCAGCCCACGACGCCATCGCGCAAACGTAAACGAGGTCTTTCCACACCACGCAAACCCCGACAAAAANCGCCTCGCACAACCCACGCCCCATTCAAAGGCTGCACTCACCAAGCGACGTAAACTTAGTAAACGAAGGAAGAGCGGGGTCAATCTCCCCAGTGTTGATCTCGGCAATATACCTAGTGATGGGAAGGGCGCGACTTACGCTTTGGGCGTCGGAAAGGGCGACTTGAAACTTATTGATGACCCATGGATGCGAGCCATGTACCTGCTACATGTCGGAAGTCGACCAGACGCCTTGCCTTGCCGCGAAACGGAATATGATGAAGTTTTCAAAAGCGTCAGTGAACTCCTCGAGGAAGGGAGTGGCGGTTGTATCTGTACGTGTATCGAACACTTGGCTCGCCAGCTTGGACCTGACAATGCATTTAAAGATATTTCCGGTGTTCCGGGCACGGGGAAGACAGCTACTGTTCATGCTGTTGTTCGTGAACTCAAACGTCAAGCAGAGGAAAACGTACGGTTTCACCTTGGTATCTCTTCACCTCCATCTGAGGCATTTCATAGGAAACCAACCCATTCACGTTCGTTGAAATAAATGGCTTGCGACTTTCCGAACCTGCTGCCGCCTACAGCCTTCTTTATGAGGCTGTCAGCGGACACGACGTTGAACGAGAAGGACACTTACCTATCAGCTCAAAGGAAAGCCTGAAGTTGCTCACAAAACACTTTTCGAGTGGTAATGCTCGAGGACCTGGTGGTCATGCATGGTCTGYTCCAGTYACATTTGACAAATCTTCTCTCACTGACCCGTTTGATCACAGTGTTGTMTTAATGGACGAATTGGACCAATTGATGACAACTAAACAAGATGTCGTGTACAATTTCTTCAACTGGCCCACTCTTGTCGGAAGCAAACTSGTAGTCTTGGCCGTTGCGAATACCATGGATYTGCCYGAACGTGTCATGACAGGTCGWGTRCGGAGCCGTTTGGGTATGTTCAGCNAAGMCAATCTTTYCYTGATGGNNNCTCTCAACGTCCCTCGATAACCCACAGGAATGATCCGCATCAAYTTYGCGCCATACAARAACRTTCAGTTGATAGAAATTGTTCGCACCCGTCTCGCTAATGCACAAGAAGGGTKGRCAAATCCCGTTGAGGTTATCAAACCTGATGCGATCAAGTTCGCGGCCATGAAAGTCAGTGGCATCAGTGGCGATGCCCGACGTGTGCTTGACATATGTCGGTATGTCTGTTTYCYCAAAACTTCTTGCTTGCCCGGGTATCTCWGATARGCTTTTGTATAGGCGAACTGTGGAGCTYGTCAAAGATAAGAAAAAGGCCGCCAGAGTGGATGACGTACAGGAAGTTGTACGATCGATGCAGAATAGCCCTGTTGCCGCGTACCTACGCGACTGCAGTCTTCATGAACGAATCATGCTAGCATCATTGGTCAAATGCATTCGACGAGAGGGCGTGGACGAGATTAAATGGGGAGAGGTTCGCTCTATTCCATCATCCTGCTCTTCATTCATTAGCTGACATCCGTCACGTAGATTCAGCATCAACATATAATTTACATGAACGTACTTCCTGGGGACTCTGATCCGCGGAGAAAGCCTACGCCGTATGAATTGTCTTTGGTGTTGGATTCTTTGACCGCATCGCATGCTCTACTAGTGGAGGATGGCCTTGCTGCTACTCGCAGGGCACCGGAYGARAGGAAGGTTATACTSAATCTYGAACAATCGGAAGTGGAGCGGGTTCTRAGCGAGCTCGGAGGCCAAGTGTGGAAGAGTGTACTCAGTTGAGACTGTCCATGTCACAGCCAGCAGCGTATGGACATATGTACTGTAAATGTTAATGTCGCGTCCATATACTGACTAGAAAGACGTACTCTAGTGGGTGACTCGTATTCTGTATTATATAAACCTAATCTATCGAGACGGGGTATTGGAGCAAGTGCGTAAGAATCAAGGAATCATCGACTCCCTTGTGCGGTCTCTGGTATCTTTCAAAAAGTKGACCAAGTCCGTTCCACCTGTCCCTTTCAACGACTTCTCGTGCTCGTCAGCGTTCATCATTGCCGCCTTCGCGGCCTTCCTCGCTGGTGAGATGATATAGAGCGTCGCRATGATCATATGCGAATCCCTAAACTCTTTCAACGAYAAAACGGCGCTATTGTACGCMTCRAGCAACTCGGCATCCTCTTTCTCCATSACGAACTCTCGAAGCGGTCTTGGCGTRTTCGCAAKRTGGTTTAGGAACGCTCTGTGATACCGAGGCATGTATGACATCATGCGAGTAAGGAAAGCGGGTTTGTCGGAGCTTGATGAGACGCGGTTTTGTATGCCCATAAAGAGATCCAGGGCATGAACAAGAGAGCTCTGACCCGCACTAGGTCCAGAGAGTTCCGTTGGTTGCCTGAGCGAGGGATCTTGTTCGAGGCCTTGGAATATCCATTTGCGTTTCGCGGGATCGGAATCTTCACCACGAAACCATGGACGTACGACAGTGTAGTAYGTTTCYGGGTCACATCCTTGGCGAACAGACATAAGGAGGTCTTTAAGCTGTTTGATAACGACAGCCAGACGACGGAGGTAGGCGCTGATTCTGCGAACAGCAAGGCTATCGCCGATGAAAATTTCGTTCATTGTATCGCGTATGATGGTCAACGCGTCGACTCCAGCCAGTTCGATACGAGCAGAGGTCAAGTAGAATTCTTCTTCGTCTCTGGTTCCCGTAAAAAGGTCCTGCGAACGGATATTTGATGGGGTAATAGGTGCCGTGGAATCATTTGAAGATGAGGGGACGAAGTAGTTGTACAAGACGTTGTCGGAGAAGGTTAGCACGGGTGGGAGTTGCAACTTCTGAGAAATTTGAAGAAGAGGAACAGTGATAGGAGGGGGTATAAGAATGGAAGCGTCTAAAGGGAGACTGTTGACGTAGAAGTGTAGGATATAGCTGAGCACATGGTGAGCGCGCCGTAGGTTGACCTCCGATGACATCAGAGCAGAGGTAGGTAGCACGGGCATCTAGGAAGTCGTTGTGAGCAGCCAGCAGGACGTGGTGATGTCTGACGTCCAGAACTTACGCTCCGAACACCGGCACGCCAGCACTCCGTAGAGCATTCCTCTTCCTCAGTGATTCCGGGCTTGTCCCCAGGCATGAATTTTCCGTCCAACGCATCGCGTAGCTTTGCCTCCCATTGCCACCACGCCTCCGGGAGGCTGNAAAGGGGGGAATTGGGGTGGCATGAAACCGGTAGTCGGTGAGACATAGAAGTCGTGACTTGGGATATCTTCAACAGTCATCTTGGGTAATTATCAATGCGCCGATGGAGTACTTGAGACCTGAGGTCGAGGAGGGAGGCGGAAAAAGAAATAAATTTCATGGTCCTCCTTTATATTCGAAGTTTACACCGAAAGGACAGGGGAAGGTGGCCGATCGGCTCTTAGCCGTGGATGTGCTGTATTGAGGACCCACCCCGAATCGCTGCTATACCAGTTTGGTTGCTTGCGACTGATTTGATGTTGCTGAGGGCAAAGACATGTGAAGACAGGGAAGGAAAATTCCTTGACCGCCTGAGTCGGACAACGCGAGATTGGACACCATATCAATGTCCAACCTGAACGTCCCGTCTATCTGTCACTCAAGATAAATTCTTTCCTTGATGTTGAGATGCACATAAGCCCTACTCTTCTGCAAGTACAGGACAGATGTAGGCCCGCTGCCAAGGAGACCGGGGTCGCGTCGGCGCGTCACGTCCATAATCCAGAGCGCAGCTAACAGGGGACTAAGCAAGCGCTAGCCCAGATTGACTGGTCGCAGAGTTCTTCTACGGTCTACGGAGTCCGGTCCAAAGTTGGAGCTGCAAGGTCCCTCAACCGTCTCTGCAAGGCGTCGGTTGGTCATGGAAGGAAGATTTGACGTGATGCCACGTTTGGCGTTTCTCTGTAGGATTGGCTTACGTTATGGGCTTGAAGGTCTGCGTCCGCGTCTGGAGTTGTGAGGTCTAACAAAATCAAATCACAAACGATATATTGAAATATACAAACATACAAAGCTACAACGGGTGAACACAAGGGTAGGCTTCAGTCCCTCTTGACCTTACTCCACGGACACCGAGAATACCTAAAGCGTACGGGAAGCATTGTAGTTTGCCTCGAATCAGCCTGTTCCTCCGCTAGCCGACCTCGCTTGAAGAGCATAGACCCATCTGAGCGAAGGTGATATTCGTCATCCCTGAATTGGGTTTGAGTGGAGATCGACTGGTGGCGTTTGGGAGCTGAGCCAACCTCGGTCGGTCGACCAGTGCACTTGACGAGCTCCGCATCCGAATCAGCGACGGAGGACACAGTGATCATCGGGTGACCCGAAAGTGAGCCCAAAGACGGAACGGTAGCAAAACTCTTGTTGTAGGTAGGACTCTGATGTGGGGTGTACGCATAGATGGGCAAGGCGGGTAGACAGTGGCTCGGATCATCCCAGAATTCCTGAGCCTTCTGCAAGTTGTCGTTGGAGAAGGTCGGCGACCCATGTGTAGACGAAGGGTAGAGGTGAGCACCGGAGTGAGGAGAGCATGCGCCTCGATGGGTCCCAGACGAACCAAGTTGACGAGCACTACGGATCGAGGGGAGGAAGAAATCCAGTTCTAAGTGGGAACCGAAGAGGATACTATCTCCCCATGGGATAGACTGAGAATGGAGCATGTCCTGGGTTGCGTGCATGGAGGGTGTCAGAAAACGGGAGGCTCCACTAACGTGGGACGGTAGAGCGGGAGAGTCGTCAACGCATTCAAAAGATACATCAACCTGCGGGCTGTTGATAGTGAACTCAAAGGGGCAGGGGACATTGGGGAGGTTCAGAGGGTGCCGAGCCCAGTCGCTATTCGAGAGATCGAGTCCGTGACCGGTAGCCAAGTATGTATCGAGAGGAGACGGTCGTGAAGCTGGGATAAACGCGTTGCCCTTGTCAAAGAAGCTCTTGCTCGCATCGTCCACAAACGTTTTGAAGGTCAAGAAAACATCGGAATCAACCGTATTCAAAGAGTTGACCAAGTCAGGGCTGGATCCAAGAGAAATGTACTTGTCCAACCGTTCGCCAGTATCATTAATGTCGAGGCTTCCGATAGGCATAGGTTCAGACGGGGTTGAATCAAAGTCTTTGCAGCCGCCCACAAGTGAGACACCTAGAGAGGTGGCGATTTCGTGGTTATCAAGAAGTTTCGCGTCGCAGTCTAGCTTCTGGTATTCGCAGACATCGTTAGAGCCCAGGGTTGCCTGCTCAGTGGTAGGCGAGGCTCGGATTACGCCGGTAAACACAAATCCTGCCAGCAACTGTTACACGTTGAGAATCATAGTCATAATATAAATCCAGGAGGAAAAACGAACACAAATCATGAAACCGATGTAATCGATTGCACCAACTTCTTCGTCGCCTCCAGCTTTCGCATTTCGATGGGCAGACGCTTCAGCCTCAGTGTGGGCGGTGAGATTGTGGCTGATATCGCCAAAAGCACCCAGTTCCCCAGAGACTTCCAGAGAGTCTTGTGAGTCGTCCTCCAAGAAAGAGTAATTCGGCGGGTCGAGCAAAAGCGGTCGAGCAAAATGTCTCCCAGAGTCCAAGGTCAACGGCGGTGGTGGTGATCCAAGCAAAAAGTCCAGCGGTGATTTGTACCTTGCAGGCGATAAATCAAGCTGGAGTAGCGATGATATGAAGACCTGAAGAGAAAGAAAAGCGTAAACAGCAAATTGCAGAGACGGTATCATCGGTGTCGCGGCGAGAGATGGACGTCGGTCTTGTTTGTGTTTGCTTCCTTTTTTCGGAGTCTGACAGGGGCATAGGAGGAATAAAATATCCTGAAATGTCACCGTCCATTTCGTGAATTCGTCAAAGGCCTGTCCGCCTCTTGACTTGATATGAATTGAAACCATACAGTACGAGAGGCGGATTCCGCTCCACAGAGTACGAGGGGATTACAACCAGCTGTTGTCCGTGATGACGCATCTGTTTGCAGGAATCCATCGCACAATATCTGGAGCCCATTTGTTGTATGCAATATCGGGACGTTCCCTAGTGCCACCGTTCTGTTATCTTCTTCCGTTGTGCGAAGGCTGCCAAGAGGCCCCCGCGTCGAGCAATAAAGGTCCGCTTAGCACGGTTGACAAAGCCAGTAAATGTTATCAGGACCTTCTCCGTATCATCTTGTATAGCGAGGGGCAGAGCCGAAGCATGCGATTGAATCGCTGCAGATGGACTTGACTACCCATCAATGTGGATGATAGTATATTCAGCGTCAATCCGGTCCGCCAACAGGAATAAGAGCGTCCAGATCTCGGTATGGGATCAAGGCCGTCAGGGCGTCCGAGTAGAAGAGTTGTTGCAATTGGAGAGATGAAGCACAGGCCCCAATGATGAGTTTGGAACCGACGAATCTATCTGGATGTTCGCCCGCATCCCGAAACTGTTGTAAAACATCATACCAAGATAGTCATGCCTGCTATCCACCAGGATGAGTAGCGTATCCACCTCAGAGCGGCCCCAAAGGGCGCGTGTGCACGATGCAAAAACGCAACGTGGGTACCGAGGACGCTGGAAGATATGAAAGGGCGGATAGCCTCAAGGTGGGAAGGGGTGGCTTGAGGATGAGGGAGACCAGTGCTCAACTGGACAACATGAACGCGCGTCGCAAAGCCCACTAAATCGTTCCCCTCGCTCCTTGCAAGCATCCCGTATTTCAACGTGCGAATGGGTAAATCCATACTGGGAGACAGGCGAAGCGTTTCCAAGGTTGATAACACAGCTTGCCAGGCCACGAAGGCCTCAAAACTCGAATGCAATGTCTCCTGTCTCGTGAGGATATGGGCGAAGTATTGCCAAAGCATTTTCTCGTCGACGAAGGAGGTCAAGCATAGCGCTTCGCGTAGTCCTCGTGCCACTGGTATTGCGGTGGTTGCCATCACGAAGTCATCCACTGGCGAGAACGTGGGCTTCAGCAAAGTGCGATTCAATCAAGGAGAAAATCTCAGTGCCGAATGATGCCAGAGTAAATCACGTAGATGTCGACCGGAGTGGGTGAACGCGTCCAAGTCCGGGATTGAGGTGACTCGTAGGATATCCCTGGTAACTTCCCATGGCATATGGTGAGATATTCCTGTCATATCCTCTTCGTTAGTCGCGCAATAGTTTAGAGAAGCTAGCTAGATACCTAGAGGCTGTGAAGCCATGACGGGAGTTATTCAGGCTG
This sequence comes from Pleurotus djamor, assembly GCA_029747585.1. Taxonomy (NCBI): domain Eukaryota; kingdom Fungi; phylum Basidiomycota; class Agaricomycetes; order Agaricales; family Pleurotaceae; genus Pleurotus; species Pleurotus djamor. The sequence goes on along the minus strand of JAPEVF010000111.1, from coordinate 59,201 downwards.
AGGGCGCAGTAGTACTACCACTAATGAGTTCTCGGAACTCGAAGGCCTGGTAAGAGCTGGGATGGCTTGGACTCGGCGAATATACGTATGAGGGAAGGGTATACGTAGGATAACTCTCCGCGTTTCAGATCGTCATGCCAGGTTTGCTTCTTCGTCCCCACATCAGTGATTCAAGCTACTGCTTAGAGTCTGGTAGATCTCCAAACTTTGTCCCTTGGTCTAGCTACCTTGTCCGACTTCGGTGACCCTTGGGCATTAAGAGCTTAAGATCTTAAGCTTAAGATTTGACCCTATGTTGTGCCCCTATTCTCATCATTCTCAGTAGCGCCAAGGTTCTTTGTTAGGTTTAAGTCTTGCCCTAACTAAACCTGTGCCTGGTTCGAACCACCATCCGCGAAGGTAGCTTTCGTCTTAGACTATATCGTAACTCTTGATGAAACGTCCCAGCGGAACTTCACTATGATTGGATGGGAAAGATGCACTCAATATTGTGCGTACTATATGGATTTTTATTATCGAAAGCCGGTAGAGAATACTAACGATTTCCTGGGATGAGGCTCCGCCAATTCTTTGTTTTCTCATCGCCCTTGATTGAGTCGATTCCACGGTATGCTGTTGAGTACGCCGTAAGTAAGTATAGTGACAGACCAGGCCAAATCTTGTCATAATACGCCAAAGTCTCATACTAACTTGACACTAGGAAAGACACCATGATTGAGCTACTACAATACCACAATATCAATATTGCGATTTTTCTTCCATATAAAAATCCCTGAATATCCTCGAGTTGCTTCCGTCGACTGAGCCAAACCATCAGCCGCACAATGGTCGTATCTCCCAAGTACGTCTCTTCTTCCAAACGTTTTTGAAGCAACAACTTTTGACTTGCATTTAGGTTACGGTCTTTAGCTCTCCTCGCCGTCGCTAGTGTGGCTGTCACTGTCACTGTCAAAGCCGTTCCCGCGAACAACTGGGACGTCCCATGTTTCCATGGCGAGTGTGCCTATGACCTCCCCGAAGCAGGCCACGGCTCTGGGATATTCTCCATGGTTCGTCGATCCGTTGCACATATCTACCACATGCTAAAGAGGTGACTCAGTATGGCTCAGCCAAGGCCCTGACGGACATCACCCCGGCGGCTGGTTGGGTCATCTTGGAATGTGACCCCAACGCTCTCAGGCAGGAGATTCGGCTCGTTTGTCGAGACGGTGAGGAGGACGCTTGTAACCATCTATCTTCGCATGGTGGCCCCGAGAACAAGGTTGTTCGTTTGCCCGAGTCGGTGCGTTCCAGTCTTCCTCCTTGAATCATGCATGCAGAGCCGTAACTCTTATGCGATGTTTGCTTGATAGTGCGGTGCGGGACCGTTCGCTCGGATTTCAAAGATGGACGTCGCAGATGATCAGGGCATCCCCGATCATCTCGCACACCACGTCCGTCGGGATGGCGCCACCCCTCATGTCGTTTCCCTCCACCTCGACACAGATTTTGAGCATCTTCAGCACTCAGAGTGAGCTTTGCTCTCTTCGTGCTATCTCGTATCCCTCATTCTGTTATTAGTCGTGGAGACCTAAACTGGCGATTCCTTGGAGTCAACGCTCAGCTACCTTTGGGCCACTTCAATGAGCCCTCGTCCGCATTGAATGCCCGCAACGAGACTCAAACATGGTTCGATACCGCCCTTGTCAAAGTCGCGAAGGCAGTCACCGCAATCGCTTCATGGGCACCCAAGAACGACTACTTCTTTGCCGAGGAGAACGGTGCCAAAGCCACATTTGCTTACAACAAAACAATCAACATCTATGACAAGACCATGGATTGTGGTGGTATCAAGTCGTCGGTCAAAGCAGAGCTATCTCCCAATGCCGTTGTTACTGGCTTCATCGGGTTCGTTGCTACTGGAAAGATGGGGAAAGGCAAGTGATTACCAGCAGAGTCTGTTCCTCACATCTTAACCGATTTGAATAGAACCCGAGTCCGACAACATGGCTACGCTATTCCGTACGCTTACCCCGATCAGTTGTCTTTTTTAACACCGCTGATCTGGCTCCGCCTCGCGCATACAGGACTTCAGGTTGATTCAAAGGCAAAGTTCAACATTGTAGCTGCTCTTTCGGTGATTCCCCTCTACAAGACATAACATCTTAACCATTAACACTTTTCACCAGGGACACGGTAAGTGGCCTTTCCCGGTCCCTCCCAAGGTCCCAATCACCCCCATCAACATCATGGGGTACGTCGCGGCTCAAACTTTACGTTCCCTGTCATTTATCTATGTTTCTTGCAGTATCATCACCATCGGCCCCGTTCTACACTTGCAAGCCTACGCAGAAGCCGATCTTGCGATTAGCATCGATACAACCTTCACCGCAGACTTCACCATGGATCGTACGTCATTTCTCTTCTCCCACTCCCGTTCAGTAGTTGATCACAACATGTTCGCGATCACTAGTCCAATATGTCATCCCTTCGTCGTATAAAGACAAAGTAAAGGGTATCTTATCTGAAGATGATGCAACCAAGCCGAAGGACAACCGTAAGCAACTTCGCGGCCTCTGATGGCTGTATGTCCCTGAGGCGATCTTCTTTGTAGAGCTCACTCTGAGCGCCGCTGGGGACGCCGTTGGCGAACTCAATGTGAAAGGCCATGTCGTACCCAAGCTTACAGTGGGCATTGAGGCATTCAAACATGCGGCTGATATCTACGTCCAGACCGATATCTGGGGTGGCGTCTACGTCGTTGGTAAAGGCCATGCAGGCGCTACCGGCACTGCAAGGCCAGCATCTCGAGGGAAGAGCAAGCGCGAAGAACCACTCGTGTTCGCGCGCGAATCAGAAAATGGCTTGGTTGAGCGAGGTGCTCCTGTAGCAGCCTCAGGCAGCGCGACAGCAGGATTTTCTGGCAATGTCGCTGTCTCAGCTGGAGTCGACTTCACCGCTGGCGCTGAGATCAAGGGTCAATTTGTCGGATTCTTCAAAGCCCTTAAAGGTCTCGGAGGAGAAGGAAATGTCTTGGACAAACACGTTACCCGTTCCAAGAAGTGGACGTTATGGACGGTTAGGATGCTGCTTGGTCATTTCTGTTTGTTCTTCTAACACTTTCCCTAGAAAACTTATGAAGCTGGAAAAGCAGCCTCAACCGCCGCTAAAATAGAACCTAAACCTGTCAACACGAGTGGCTCCCCACTGGCGTGCCCCTCAGTCAAAACTTCGAAGCTCGGAATCCTTGAGAAAGGGTTCAAGCTCTTGGCTAGCGGGTGAGTATCTCATATCAATTTTCGACCATTATCCCCGCTTACGGCTCCACTGCGATTATAGCTTCAAAGAAACAAAGTAATGCGTTTTACTAGCTTGACAGTACATGCCAGACTCGAAAGTAGTCTTGTCATGCCGAACTGTTCTTTGTCAACCTACACTAGCCACTCCTAATATCTCCTAATATACTTATTACGCCATCTAAGACCGAACCTTGTCCGTATAGTTTTCCATATTGGGCAAGCCTACGAGCATGTGCTCGTCGAAATCAGACTTCATGCTCGGCGCATGCGGGGTCAACTGTGTCCTCATCGTTCATAACGAGGTATTCCGAGACCCAGCGTTTTCCATGCCGGTGAAGCCATGAACATCTTCTCGAAACCTCTGAAACCGTCTACGCTTCTGTCGCAAAGCTCAGCGTTTACACTATTGGCGGCCTTCTTGGTGCTCAGGTCTAGGATCCTCTCACTGCCCCAAGATGCGTTCGAGACGCTGAGGAAGGCCGCAGGAAGGGGGATGGCCTTGACCCCGGAGGAATTGGCGGATGCGTTGCAGCAGGTATATACGAAGGAGGCTGACGGATCCAAAACTTTGCTTGTTCCATATCGGAATCGACTCTCCAAGGTATGTGGCTCTCCGAGCACCAGTTCGACAACTGCAGCTCTCGGTATAGGTCAGGATACGAGCCACGCCGACAGAAAAGTTCGAGGCCGACGCACCCTTCTTCCCCGAGATTCCAGCTCATGCCCACACGAAGCCGAACGTCGACACTGCGTTTCTCAAACAACTCCGAGCCATTCTATTTCGCGTTGCGTTCCCAAAGTTTCGGTCAAAAGAAACGCTCATCGTACTTCTGCATTCGTTCTTCTTGATCCTACGGACGGTGCTTAGTGTCGGTGTGGCAAGGCTAGATGGTGTCATCGTTCGTGATCTCGTTCGCGCTGATGGCAAAGGGTTTTGAAGGGNGCTTGGTCTTTGGTTCCTCCTGGCTATTCCAAGCACCTACACGAACTCGATGGTATGCCTGACTTGCCTACTCAAATCTTGACGGTTTGTTAACTACCACAGATTCGACACCTTCAAGCCAAGCTTTCTCTCAGACTAAGAACTCGCTTGAGCAGATACATCAATGATCTGTATCTGTCTTCGGCCCCAAATTTGGCTTACTATCGTTCAAACCTCGAGGGAATAGATCAGCATGTTACAGCTGATGTTGACGCTTGGTCAGAGGCACTCGCGGGTCTATAGTGCGTGTTTCTATACTTTGTTATATCCTTTGCCGCCCTTACTGACTTTCTTACAAGCGGGAACATCTTGAAACCGTCTTTGGACATCCTACTGTTTACCTCCCAACTTTCGCGGACACTGGGGATACGTGGAACGCTCCTGTTGTTTGGAAACTACTACGCAACTATCTCCATCCTGCGAGCAGTTACTCCCGCCTTCGGACGTCTTGCCGCCGTTGAAGCGCGTCTTGAGGGTGAGTACCGTGCTGGAATGGGCAGAATTGGGCGAGAAAGTGAAGAAATAGCGTAAGTCGTTTGTCCCTACCGAACAGTGCAGGATTAAATGTTGGGTTACTAGATTTTACAATGGAGGTCCCCGGGAGAAGGATATATTGTCCAGGGCATATTTGAAGTTGATAAAACACGTCAACTCCATCTACAGAGTACATTCCTTCTTTTTCGTGATGATAACTTGGCTGACCGAACGCCCTGATTAGATACGGATAGCCTACGAATGGACAGAAGATTATGTTATCAAGTATCTATGGTCTGCCGCAGGCTATGGTTTGATCGCTGTTCCTCTGTTGTTCACCCGGAGGAAGCGATCACTCGGTGTACAGACAGGCGCAGGTGGGGCCGAGAAACCAGACGATGCTGTTGCTGGACGAACAGAAAGTACGTACCTCCATACCGCAGATTTTGAGCGTGCGTTACTGACCATACACCAACTCCAGCTTATATTTCCAACCGCCGACTCCTACTGTCCTTGGCCGATGCCGGTGGCCGTCTGATGTATGCCTACAAGGACCTCCTCGAACTTGCCGGTCTTACAACTCGCTTGTACACCCTTCTTTCGAATCTGCACAATCTCTCTCCCCTCCCAGCCAACACATCTGACGCCGAGGATGTCGTGCAAGTTATCGATGTTGATGTTGGTATCCCGCAGAAAGGCGACGACGATGCTCAGTCGGATGCTGGACAATTGTCAAACCGAACACCACCTCTGGTCAAGGATTTGTCCATGCTCTTGACCGAAGGCGATCATTTGATGATCACGGGTAGCAATGGCGTCGGAAAGACCTCCGTTGCTCGAGTTCTGGCTGGTCTCTGGCCTGTACAAGGGCTTGGCGGACAAGTCATTCGTCCTGCCGACGGTGAACGGAAGGGTTTGTTCGTTGTTCCCCAACGAGCATACATGGTTGCGGGGAGTTTGCTAGACCAGATGATATACCCACATTCGTATGCGGAGTTCTTGGAAACCGGGAAGACGACGGAAGACTTGATGGAGATACTGGGGATGGTTCACCTAGCTTACCTTCCTTCCAGAGAGGGCGGATGGCACACTAGGAAAGAGTGGAGAGACGTGTTAAGCGGTGGCGAGAAGCAACGCGTAAGTCGCGATATTCCCCCTTATGATGGAGCCTTCTCATGTTTCTTGCTTTAGATGGCCATGGCACGCGTCTTCTACCATCGTCCGAAGTTTGCCATTCTCGATGGTACGGACTTTCTCCTCATTGAATATGGCGAGGCTAATTCCCCACATAGAGTGTACCAGCGCCGTATCTAGCGATGTTGAAGGCAAGATGTACGAACATGCGAAGTCCCTTGGTATCACCCTGATCACAATATCGCTTCGGTGAGTATCCTCCCCTCGATGCCCATGCTGTTGCTTCTCACCCAAGAACCTGGTCTAGTCCATCGTTAATGAAGTATCACACACACCTGCTTACCCTCGCCGGTGACGGCACAGGGAAGTGGACGCTATCTCGTATCGGAACGGCGGAGGAGAGGATGGAAATAGACAGGGAAGTTGCTTCATTGGAAGCTAAACTCGCTGAGGTAGATGCTTGGGAGCGACGCGTTAAGGAGCTCGATGTCCTGCTGTCCGCGCAGGAATCCGCCGACGAGGAACCTGTTATGGTATGACTTAGTGCATAGTACGATATAATCATGATACTGCCCCCTTCTGCAGGATGAGTAAGTAATGCTTCCACTCTCGGGAATTTATGAAGTTCCAAAACTTATATGAAGGGTATGCGCTAAGATGTAGCAAAGACCACTGGATCCCATCGAATCGTTCTAGTACTCTATACGAAACATGTGCATGTCGATTGATCGACGCGCTGCGCTATGCACTGGACTCCATGATCATATCGGCAGCCTGGGTAGCAGTCAGATGAATATTCGTTTGACAAAATGGGTGCACCAACCTTCTCCGCGATGGCATAAGCTAGCGTCTGGATATTGGCAGAAATTTGCTGTAAACAAGATGAGAGATAGAAGATAAAAGCAAAAAAGAGCGCTGCATACGAGAGGAATAATGGAGCAATCAACCTGTAGAGAGCGCGCAATGAGAGGGACGTTCTACTGCCAGTGAGTGGAGCTGCTTACGATGCGGAGGTGACTCGTCCCATAAACGCGTAGCTGGCTATCGACGACACCACCGTCTTCCCGAGGAAGCATCGAAGCTGTCCCAACAGGATGATGGACAGTAAGAAGCCGGTCCTTGATGTACTCGCGCAATGCCTCAACATCTCTAGTCGTCTCCGGTGTAGGAGCCACTTTCCCCAGAACCCATCTTTCCAAAGGTTTGGCATCATAGACTCGCTGTACGAACTGTATCGTCCGAACGAGCACGTCCAGATCAGTAGGATTCGACAGATAATTCTGGTTAATATCGGGGTAGGAAAGGGGGTCTGTCGAGTTGATATGGACGGTTCCTCGATGGAAGGGATGGCAATAAGCACAAAGTAAGGTCATATAGCGTTTCGAGGGATCCGGTTTAAGTCCAGGAATAGGGAAATGGCCGTTCAGGTTAAGCAGCCTTGTAGTTTCGATGAGCCCACATTTGAGGTAAGAAAGGGAGTACATACTGGCTCATCGGATGAACTGGATCCTCAACCCAGGTGCGGAGGATGTCGTACTGCTTTTGTATTCCACGCTTGACATCAGGGTGGGTGTCTGCAAAAACTTGACCGGATGCAGCGAAGTTGGCGTTTGTGGCCCATCCGGCAAGATCGGTGTCATTGACCAGCTTATTACCGGGAATGAACGCGAAACAAGAGGACGGGATGCCTGCGAGGATACCCTTCGCTTGTTTACTAGAAGGTATTGGCGGATCCTCAGATTGGAACAGGATGGGGCACGAGAAGCAAGAGAAGACGTACTAGAGTTCCTGTTGTTTTTGTAGTTGCGCAGGATCATGTAGAATCTCTAAGGATTCCACTTGCTTATCAACTTCGACAATCGTGGGGACAAGGGCATGGTCCTCTACGTTTTTCGTCAGCGAGGGGATGGGATCTACGAAGACAAAGCTCACGCAAGTTTGCACCGACTCCAGGAAGGTCGACTAATGTGTCTATTCCGAATCGTTCAAGAATGGTCTTGTCACCGATCCCAGATAGCTCAAGGAGTTGTGGGGTTTGGAATGATCCTAACGGAGAAATGTAGAGTAAGTTGCGATCCAAACGCGATGCGAGACAACATACCTGCGGAGAGTATGACCTCTCTCTGAGCAGAGATGGTAGCTTTGAGGTCTCCGTTGATGATGTCGATACTGGTAGCTTGCTGTAAGCCATTGTCGTCTTTAACGAAGTTGATCTGAGATTGCATGAGTATTGAGGTTGCAGTTTAGCACGATCATTGTGTTTACCTTCGTGACGAAGGTACTCAGCAAGACAACTAGATTAGGACGCGTCGCGTTGGGGGCGTAGTATCCCGTTGCCGAATAGGAGCGGGTGCCTGTGGACGAATCGACTGACGTTGGGAAGAGGACCGAGCCTACTGGACGTCCGTCATTCTGGGAAGAGGAAAAATCGGTACGCGTTACGAATGTAATAGAGTCCCCGGCGCAACTTACATTGTCAGGGTTCCTTGGTATTTCGCAAGCATCTAGAGCATCCAGGAGTGGAACATGAACTACGGGAATATGGGGTGGGTAGGACTTGGCAATAGGTCCTGTTGAACGGTAAGGTCGGTCAAGACTCTAGGTCGGCATGGTAAACGACGAACATACCGCTTGTGCCGTGAATTGATGGAATGGGGTCGACAGCGTTCAACTTGGCTTGATCGCCGGATATGGGTGGGGGCATGAGACGCTCACTCTGAGGTGCGGCAGGTTCAGAAAGGAAAAGTAACACCGTGCAGAACCTATAATACCTTTTTCATGTAATGGAGCATCGAATCCCAAGTCCATCCCTCGTTGCCGAGTGTTGCGAACGCGTCAAGTTCCTCCTTGGCAGGGCGAACCGAAGCCAAAAAGTTGAGCTAGAAGATATCGTTTGAATTACAATCTGGACGCGAGAAGATGTGACGCCGAACGCACCAGAGAGGAACCACCGAGACCTTTTCCTCGCGACTGCAAGACTTTTCGTCCATTAACGCCATCCTGTGGAACGGTGTAGAACATCCAGTCAAACTTGGGGTTGTGTATTGCTTTGGCCATCATCCCTACGATCAGAGTCAGTTTTCTTTACGCTCAGGAATGTCAGAACTCTGTGCCCTACCCGGGACAGTGACTTCTGGATCGTTCTCATGATATTCACCAGCCTCAATAACACCCACTGTGAAGGCAGTGTTTTCGGCGAGCCTTGAAAAACGTTCAATAACAGCGCAACCAATGGTTTGATAGACGTACCGAGCAGCGACAGCGAGACCCGAGGTTCCACCACCTACGATAAGGTAATCGAATTTGGTAGAGACGAATTCTTCGTAGGAAACGATTGGCATAGCGCAAGATGTCTACGGAAGATGAGTTGTAGGTCCATGGGAGTCACCCAGGTTTATATCGGTGAGAGTTGTTTGGGAGGAAGTGTGAGTCGGCAGAAGCCTGGCCAGAGGCTGCACTCTTTCACACCCAAACCATCAATATCATTCAGCGCTCCTGGACCCATCAAGTTCTTCTTCCGTCAATCTGTGGTCCATCTCTTCATATTGGTACAGATATATGTACCAATCATATTCCGGGTCGTCATGGCCTGAAGAACCGAACTGAGCGCTGCGCCGCTGATGGCCTGGCTCGCGGGCTCCTTCGACGTCAATGTCAAAAGTACTTCATATGTTATGGCTTCTGAACAAGTTCCTCAGGAATATCCCAACTCTCGAAAGCCGATACCCCACTATGCCTCCCATCTTCCAGAGACCTCCCCTGGATGGCTCTCTTACGCTTCCAGAGATTTGGGACTGGCACTATGAACACAATCCCGAAGTACCAGTTTTTCAGTATGAAACCTCGCCCGGACGTACGGTTGCCTTGACGTATTTCAATATCGTCCCAGCAGCCCATGAGGCAGGGGCTTTCCTACTGAGAGCCCTTGGAATCGACATCCAGAGTCCTTTAAGACCCCGCATCGCCATTCTAGCTTCTACAGGCAAGCAGATGTGGTATTGTATACGCGACATATGATGACCATTACTTATAGATACGATCACCTTCTTCTGTACCTTACTCGGCGCTATGAGGGCTGGCATTGCGGTCGCCGTCATATCGCCTTACAATAGTTCAATTGCTGTCGCTCATCTCCTCCAGGAAGTTCAAGCCTCCTTCCTGTTCATCAGTTCCGAGAAATCAACTCGGAATCTTGCTGAGGACGCCTGTCAGATACTGGCCAAGTCGAAGACGAATTATGAACACGTCCAAGTCATGGCGATGCCAACATTTGACGATATTATTGTCCCAAACCCGTCCCTCAAACTCACGTCCTCTCCTTCATTTTTTCTGGATCGGGACTCACCGGTTTTGTTTTCACATAGCTCTGGTTCGTTTGCTTCTGCCTCCGCTTGGACGGCCCACTTTATCCACTTTTCAGGTTCGACCTCACTGCCCAAACCCTTGCCTTGGAGCCATAATTTCTTCATCCAAGTATCTTGGGCACCTTGTGAGTTACCATATGTGGTTTACCGCTTCCCGCTCTACGTCGCTGACCGTAGCATATACTCTAGTGTCTGGTCATTACAACTTCAGTAATCAGCTATTCGCATGGCACTGCGTTTCGATGTCTCACGGTACTGGTGCCCACCTTTTGCCATGGATAGTACGTCTGGGTGTCTTAACGACGATGGCCTAATTCGACCGTTCATAACGTTTACAGGCTTCCTCGGGGTTCTCAGTCGCGACTTTTCCTCCGCAGACTCCTGCCTTGTTACCTTCGCCAGATACCACTTGGAAGGGTTTCCTACAATCTTCTCCCGATTACTTGGTGCTTTTCCCTTCTATCCTCGAGGTACCACCTTTTTTTTTCGGTCTCGTCATTATTCTTATATCTCCGTAGCAATGGGCGTTAGATTCTCATAAAGTTGAAAAGCTCAAAGCGGTGAAGGGGATCGTATGTCTTTAATTCATCGACGCGTCCGTTCCGCTGCTAATGTGTCGTAGATTTTTGTTGGCAGCTTCCTCAACAGTGAGATAGGCTATGAACTCGCCACCCAAGGGTTGAAGCTGTTCCCGTTGTATGGAATGTGCGTGTTTCTTTCAGGTATCCCATCCGCGCATTGATGCGCTCTCATTTGTTTAAAGGGCCGAAGCAGGTGTATTGGGGTCATTTTTGCCGCGTAGGTTGAGCCCAAGCCATGTAAATCGACAATGCTAACCCTTCTCCAGCTGCGCAAGGCCTAGAATGGGAATATTTTACCATGACGCCGCGTAGCGGTGGTGTGTTCCATCCAACCGAGGAGGATGGTATCTACGAACTCATCCTTGTGGTCTGTGGACGTTCCTCTCCTTGATCAACCTTTCGCACTGATACATCTTGTAGGAGAGCCCGAATCGTCCGTTGGCCATGACCAACACTCAGTACCAAGAGTCTAAAGCATACGCGACCAAAGATCTCTTCACCAAGCATCCTGTCAAGAAAGGTTTTTGGAAGCCACTAGGACGCAAAGATCATCTACTGCTGTTGTCCAACGGTAAAAAGGTTTGCCCCTTCGCTCTCAGTGTTCCTCTTTCCTCATGCCTCGTTAACGTAGGTTAATCCCATTCCCATGGAAGATATCTTGAATAGCAACCCGCGGATAAATAACGCATTGGTCTTCGGAAATGGACGCAATCGAGCTGGTGCTTTGATTGAATTATCAGATGCCTTGAATCAAGACCCAGTGAATTCAGTGCACGTTGCGGTGCGGTATGTCAACAGCGTCATGTTGTTAGAGCGCTCTCAATATTTCAATTCAGCGACTTCATCGAAAACAAAGTTAATCCAGTTGTCTCCCGGCACGCCAAGATCTATCCTGAGGTAGGTCTCTCCCACTCAGTTTGTCCTGGGCGACTTTGAGATTATTTTTAGATGGTATTGTTCACCGATCCCTCAAGACCTTTCCAGTTCACGGAGAAAGGGACCGTACGCAGACCCTTGGTTCTCGAGGCCTATAGAGATGACATCAACGCTCTCTACGAGCGGCCTTCTGGCATATTGCCTCCCAATCTTGCCCTTCCCCAATCCTGGGATGCCACTACGTCCTTCCAGTTCGCTTCGGGCGCTATTCAATATGTTCTTCCTGGAATATCTGACAGCGATGACATTTTCCACTTCGGATCCGACAGTTTGCAGGCGATGCGCATCGAATCGATCGTGCGCGAGGCGTTTAGAAAGACGGGGATTGCATTTGACGATGGCAACGATATTATCTACGGTCATCCCAGTGTAGTAGCGCTGGGAGAGTTCATATTCACTCAAGCCGTCAGTGGCCGCGGCGTCCCCACCGACGAAGCAGGGAACCCGAAGGTCGACCTATATCATGTCCTCTCCAGATATACCTCTGCTATACGGGTCGTCCCTGTTTCCTCCTCTGAGAAAGCGAGCCTCGTCTCTGCTCGTGATGGCGTAGTAGATGATGGCCACGTGGTTCTAATTACTGGAACTACAGGTCGCTTGGGGGTGAACACTCTTCATCAGCTAATCTGCGATGACAAAGTGAAATTCATCTATGCCTTGAATCGTTTTCGCCCAGGCGAAGACCCCTCTGTCCGGCAGAAGAAGGTTCTCCTTGAACATGGCCTCGATCCTAGCATATGTCATTCACCTCGGGTCAGAATCATCAGTGGCGACCTACGTGAACCGAATTTCGGGCTTGATGAAGTCGCCTTTTCGGAGGTACGAACTCGACTAGGATGTTTATGTTCTCACTGATCAAGTCACTTTTAGATACGAACCTGTGTGACCCATTTTGTTCATCTCGGTACGTTCCACTAAATTGCGTGTGCATGTATCATCATTTCAACTGACATGCTTTCAGCGTGGCCTGTCGATTGGAAAATGAGTCTGAGATCATTTGATGGTATGTTATCGGGTGTCGTCAACCTTGTCAACGCCGCGCTTGCCTTCAATAATGCCCGGATACCCCGCATCCTCTTCGCCAGTTCAATCGGCGTCTTCAATAGTTGAGTTCAGTCATATGATTTTCTCCTTATCGTCCAACATCATGATCGATAGATCCTGAGGAGGGGTTCGTCATCCCTGAGGGTCCTTTGGAAGACTTGAACGCCGCATCCGGGCGTGGTTACAGCGAAGCAAAGGCCATCGCAGAGGAGATACTCCTAACAGCTGCCAAATCTTCCCTTCTTCGCCCTCTCATCATCAGGATTGGTCAAATCGCTGGAAGCCCAAATGGCACATGGAAAACAACGGAATGGGTACCTGCACTCATTAAATCGAGTGTCACTGTTGGTGGGCTCCCATTCACACCCCACGTAGGTTTGGTTATTGGGTTCCGAGCTGACCGTTGATTACTCTATCACAAATGTCTAGGACGCGTCCTGGATTCCCGCGTCTCTAGCCGGCAGAGCGATCGCCGACCTCCTCAATCAAGAATCAACCACTTCTCCCGTTGTCAATCTTGTTCACCCCAAACCTCTACCCGTTTCCCATCTGATGCAAGTCATTGGACGACAACTCCGCGTGCCCCTGATTCCATATCAGGAGTGGCTCTCACGCATTGAAGCCACTGATCTCAGTCGCATGGAGTTGGACCAAGTTCCTGCTCTGAAAATGATGGACTTCTATCAGCGACACGGTCTGAGAGATATGAAAATTTCCGACATGATTTGTCGGGAGCTCTCACCTTCGCTCAGGTCCGCCGCGGAAATTGATGACGACGAGATAATCAACTGGGTTTCGTACTGGCGCGGCTCAGGTCTATTATAGTTCATTAGCTGTTTCGATCGATACTGATAGGTCGTGAGCGTTGGGGCGAATGCGAGCGCGTGTTGACTCTGTGTCCAAGCTCGAGGTCCCAGGGGAAGATTACAGTATGTATTTCGAAGTACTATGGACTGCCTTCTCCACTTTGTTATCAGCATCCCTCTGGTCTTTCTGATTGAGTGAAGCAAGCCGGTACCGCAAGACGAGCGACATGGCCATGCTGACGCAGATGGAAGCCAGGCAGGTCCCAAGAGAACGGGTATACGATGGTCCCCATTTACGGTCCCAGGCATATCTGAGTAACATGCGGGCGGAGGGTATGAGAAACGCGAGATAGCTATAACAAATGATCAACTTACGGCCCGGCGACCAGTCCCAATTGAGAGACACCATTGACAATGGCAATTCCAATAGCACGTTGCTCGGACTTGATTGTAGACACCGCCCAAGCAACGATACACATGCCCGAGATGGGCGCAACGGCCATGAGAAACCTTGTCACAGAAGCATCAGACAGACTGGGACATCAGAGAAGTGACGGACACTAAACAGTGAAATGTACCGGGCAACAATATTCATTGAACTCATCGAGATGACGAAACCGAGTGCGGCCAGACCGGCAGGGACAATACTATGCCAGCAACGTTCGAGTACTTGATCGGAATGCCTATGCAAAGATAGTATCACTGTGACAAATTAATGACTGGGGAAAATATCGAACCATGTTATTACAAACGCCACAGCCGTCGCCAAAATCCAGGGTGGTGCACAAAGCAGTAGGGTGATGGTATTATTATACCCGAGCGTCTGAGCGAGGGTGGGGAAAAAAGCTGCGAACGAGTAGGAAAGTTGCGCAGACGTCAGGATACCCGTCAGCCACCAAATCTTCCAGTTGGTGAGGGCGTTGGTGAGAGAAGCAGATAATCTCTTGCGGGACGAGACTTCGTAGGTAGGATCGACATCTTCCTCTAGTCGCTGTAGTGCAATTGCGTACAAGTTCGGATCCAGCCAAGCGGGGCGTTGATTGGGAAAGTCGGGAAGTATAAAAAATCCAAGAATTGCCACGGCCATTGAGATGGCGCCTTCAACAAAGAACAGCCATCTGTAAGGCGAAGTAGGCTGGTTAGGCAAAAGTCAAAACGGTGAAAAATAAGGATGTTGACCGCCATGCTGAATGACCAAGCCTTCCTTCCATGGTGTCGAGTATTCCGGAGGCGATTAAAGATCCGAATGCGTTTGAAATTAGAGTCCCACAAAGGATAACCGCAGTCCGAACGCCCAGCTCACCTATCGATGCCTACTTGAATAATTCGCAGGTTCGATATTGTAAGGTCAATTCACCTTGCTTATACCACCTAGACATGAGCAGGAACGCTCCGGGAAGAACTTTGACATCATGTCAGAACAATGGATGTCGGATTGATGTAACGAGGGACATACAAGTGGCTTCTACAGCACCAAGAAAGAAGCGGCAAGCAAGCAAGCCCGAGAAGCTAGAAAGTCATGAGAACCCTAGCGTGGACTTTTGCGGAGACAGTGTACTTGGTAGTGATTCCTAACGTTATCATTGGGTTAGAATTGAGCTGTGGACCTCGAGCATGGATGTAATTTTACCTGTAAGAATGGTGATCATGCTCCAAAGGATGCAACAGCAGGGCAAGTAAAGCGATGGCTTTCCCAACCAATTCAGAAGCATATTGCTGAAAGACTCGGACTCCATGATTAGTTGATAAGAACCAAGATACAGGAGAGGGCTTCAGGCTCACGACGGCACTTGTATCAGGATGTATCCGGCAAATAGAACAGAGAGAACCGTTGAATACTCAGTACTGCTGAGGCGAAGCTCGGCCTCGAGACCCCGCAACCTGGCCGCTCTGTAATCAGTGAGTTTTACTAGCCGTCACTCCTGAATTTCTAGATTGCAATGCGCACGGCAGGTTGTTACGATCAATCTGTTTGTGGTGAGTAACTCAGGACGGGACTTAACGAACGATAAAGCTGGACTTACTATGTTCAAAATGGTCATGATGACCAGGAATGACATGCGTAGGTCCAACTTCGAAAGGAGTCGCCTTTCTAACTGGCCTTTCGTACTCGAAGCATCTTGAAGTCCAGGGAGAGTGGTGGTCGAGGTTCGCTCAGTCGTTGACGCTTCCTTAGTACTCTTCGAAAGAACCATCTCTCTGGGCTAGACCTTCTGAGAMGCAGGGGGGCTAGTGTAGGGGACTTGGTCTGAGGCATTGAATTGAAATCCATAGACTGCTGTCCGATGAGAACATGAGAACATGAACGAGAAAATACCGCTATCCATCAGAAAAAGTTGATTGCCTCCAGTCAAGTACTTGATCGACGGCGGCGGGAAGGGCATGGGAAGACGGTCAGTGACGCGTATTCATCGGAGCCCAAACATTTCGATCACTGGCGGTTATTCCTGGCGACAGATCCCCAGACCACTGGAAGGGCGGTCAAGCTGGTTCACAAGCACTTTGAGTCCGCCACCGCCACATGAGAGTTCACGTAATGCTGGCCCGACCCTGACTCATGCTCAAAAAACTCATTGGAGCGCGTTCAAAGCGCATCACGCATTCGAGTCTTGTCTTCTACTTTCGAGAAAGGTTCAAGCTTACAAAATCTCAGGTTTGAAGCTACGTTCGGGCACTGGTCTCACATGCGTAGTTTCACTTTTAACTCGAAGAAGGAAAGTTGTATGTGATTTGGACCAAAAATGGCCGTTTAGCTTTGATTTACATACCTCTTCGCGTACCGGATATAGAGGTGGACATTATTTGAATATAGGTATGGCGTCTTGACTCCTGATGCGTTTCAAGATAGGATAGACAGACAGCGCTCCCAGGACGAACTTGGCTTCATCGTCGAGTATGCCAATCAATGATTTGGACTATCATTCTATGATTGAAGCTGAGGTACTACAGATAGATATATAAGCTTCTTGAGCTTACTTAAAGAGACGTGAAAGTCTAGACAAAGCACCCCGACGCAAGAGTTCCACTCCTACTACCTCCTGGATGGCTGCTCCTATAAACACCCTACCTCCTATACCTCCTATTATCGCTCAGCTGTGAGTTGCTTGACCATTCGCCTACTCCGAACTCGCTAACGTCCTGCTCTTCGGCAGTACAGGGCCTCTTGTACGCGCATTTCTAGCTAGTCCTCTCCGAGTACGCTACTGAATCCCAGCCTAGCTGCTAGGACACTTCTTCAACTGGGGCCTCTTCGGATCCCTTGTTGTCCAGACATGTTCGTCATATCCGTAGTGTCGCCTATACTTGTCTCAGAGAAAATTTCTAGACGTATACTACCTGGCGTTTCCACACGACCGCTGGCTTCCCAAAGCCATAGTAGGATCCGCTTTTATCATTGAGCTCCTCCAGACGGTCCTAGCAACAAGGGATGCGTTCCGGAACTTTGGTTCTGGCTGGGGTGATATGAACGCTCTCGAGGAAGTTGGGTGGCTCTGGTTTAGCGTTCCAGTCCTTGGAAGTATCAGTAAGCCATCTGTCTTATATCACCAACCCGCTGTTACTGAGCTACACGCAGTCGCATGCATGGAACAGATTTTTTTTTGCTTGGAGAATCTGGATTTTGAATGGAAATTCAATCTGGCTACCACTCGTAATTGCTTTTGTAAGACTCACATCCACAACTCAAGGGAAACTAAGCTTACCATCATGATCAACAGCTTTCGCTAGTTCAAGGAGTTGCAGGTATTTGGTCAGGGGTGTACTCTCACTTCATCGGTGCCTTCTCTGAAGTCCCCAAACACACGAAGAACATCACACCTGTAAGTTCCCTGCGCTGTGCTTTCAGACTTAAGTTGGATGGTATACTGAAAAAATAGGTCTGGCTGGGCGGTACGGCTTTGTGCGATGTTATCATTGCCGCAAGTATGATATTTTACTTGAACAACTCACGTACTGGCTTCCGCCAAACGAACGTCCTTCTCACCAAGATCATTCGCATCACCATCGAGACTGGCCTGACCTGCGCTACCTTTGCTATACTTGACCTGGCTTTCCTGTTGGCCTTCAAAGATAACAACTACCATTTGGCACCATCCATCGCGTTGTCCAAGCTCTACTCCAACAGCTTGGTGGTGGTTAGTTCGCATCTATCTTCATGGCGTGACGAGTTCGGGCGAGTGCCCAATCTCTGAATACCTTATATTCCGGAAAGGTCCTCAACTCCCGGGTTCGCATGGTAAACGGAAGGGAGACTCGAGCTCCCGCTCTTGATATGACCTTATCAACCATCGCACCTACAAAATCTGTTACACTAGATGACTCAATGGCAAGACCTACCAACGGCCGTAACGTGATCTCGGTGTCCGTTTCGCAAGAATTCAATAACAATTCAGTGGAACTCGATGTGAGTCTCCTGTACCTATGATCAGCACCATCCTGATGTTTGCATGCTTCAGACTGTGGGACAATATAAGAAGAGAGGAAATTACGTTGACTTGTCATAGGCTCGATGTCGAAATTCACTGTTATCGGGGCCATGACTGAAATTTCTCTTTTGCTATATGGAGGATGGATAGGACATCATATAGAGTACGAAACCAAGGATCAGGGGATGCACCTGTAGGCAGAAATTGAAGGGGAAGAAACGAAACATTGTGTACCATGCTAACTAGCAACCATGCGCAGCCTTGATGAAATCGGCCGCTCGCTCGGCTACTGTATACACCAGCGATTGAGTATGGCACTCAGGTATCTTGGGCTAAAATCATTGCATCAGCTTTGGGCTATCAAGGGGGGGNTTTATTATGGGAAATCCTGGACGTACAAATATTGAAGCATCAACCACACGAAGACCGCTTGTACCTTTGACGAGTAAATCTGGGTCCACAACACCCCATTTCGCATTCTTCGGCGACATCGCGGCGGTCCCAACGGGATGGTTGACGGTAACCGTGAAATTTCTAGCGTACTCGATCAACTGATCATCCGTTGTGGCATTAACCAAGTCGCCAAAGGGGCTGAGGATGAACCCATTCCACCGAGGCGAGCTGATAAATTCGCGTCCATCTTTCATAGCCTGCACCATGGCTAATATGTCGAAGTCGCTTGCGTAGATGTTGGGGTTGACAGTGGGGTTGACAAAAGGATCCGAAGACGTAATCGTGACCGACCCTCCTATAATCAAAGGAAGGGATAAGTTAGGAGATTCAGGGAGATGGAAGAAGGATCGGGCGTACTCGAGACGGGTGAGACAACAGCGCTCAAGAGGGTGAGGAAGCTCCCAGTCGCGGGCTGCGCGAGATCTCCAAACTGCGCATATCCATCCTAAGAATCCCCATCAACGAGGTCGACCAAGCCCATATAAACAGGAGTCTTACAACGAAAATTAGTTCAGTATGGGCCGAGCGAGGCCCTGAGGATGGATCCGAGAATCTCTTCAGTACGGGAGAGTTCGATGGAAGCCTCATGAAGCCAAGAGTATTGGCGGGTGAATCTACGAAAAGGCCTGTCCCGTTGCTCATCCACTCGCCAAGCGTGGTTCCGAAGACCGATTCATCGCGGAGGATGATATCAAAGGTTTTTGTGGAGTTTACGAGGTAGTAATTGGGTACCATCGGGTGATCAGTGAAGTTCTGACCAACGCTGGGCAGATCGACGATAGTTGGGATCTGGTTTTGTTTCAAGAGCGATCTTGGTCCGATCCCTGAAAGCTGGAGGAGCTGTGGTGTGCCTATTACCCCAGTGGCGACGATTATCTCTAGCTTCGCGTGTACTCTAAAAGAAGGGGCTGCAAGAATGTTGGTGAACCAGCTTCAAAGAAAGCCTGGCCATCGCTTACATGAAGGTGACTGGGTCAATTCAACGGTTTTGAAAGAAGGTTTCCCAGAGATTGGTAAGGAAGGGACGAGCTTCGTGGCGCGCGTGTTGATCAATATGTCAAGGTTCTTCCTGTTCTCGACGGGTTCTAAATACGAGGTGGCAGCACTGCTACGAACGGACGTGGCAATGGAAGCCTGGAGAACCCCTAGATAGAGTGATATTAGAGTTTCTCGAGAAGTGACGATGATACAGAAACATACCAATACCAGTTAGGGTACCGCTGTTCAAATCTTGGTTGAACTGGAAACGTCCGCCAAGTTCTTTACTCGCACCAATGACCATGTCGTCTAACTCTGTGGGAAACCCAGGAAGGCTGACTTGCACTGGTCCCTGCCCATGAGCTGCCGGGATGAACTCGCCCTCCGTGTTGTGGGAGTCCGCTGGGGGAACTATTCGGGATGTCTGACAAACGGGAGTTAGATGCGTAAAATAGGAGAGAAAATTTTGTGGGGTAAACAACTACCTTCAGATAGTATGGCTCGATGTTCTTCCATTTCCACGCATCGAAGTTTGTGATCTTCGCCCAATTGTCCCAGACATCGTTTGAACCGCGGTTCCACGTCATTATATCTAATGGTCCACTCAGCGGAGATCGCAAAACTCTCGATAGAGAAAACATATACTGATGGTGCTGCTTCCTCCGAGAACATGCCCTCTGGCATAGTGGAAAGTTCGATTGAGTAAGTGCGGCTGTGGGCTAGCAGTGAAGTTCCAGTCGACGACAGTGTTTGCAAGTGAGACACCAAGGAAGGGGACGACAGTGGCCAGAACGCCATCATTTCTATCATACGCGGCGAGTGAGCCTTACGTCTAAAATTAAAAGTGAATAATACAGACGTCGCGCCAGCCTCAATGATGAGGACTCGGATTTTCGGGTTTTCCGTAAGCCTGTTAGCAAGAACACTACCAGCCGTACCAGCTTCAAAGGTTTCAGCTTCGTCAGTCCAAAGGAGCAAAACAATGAGGCCTACCTCCTACTATCACGAAGTCATAACTAGCGTCCTTGACGTCGCGCGCGCTTGAAAGTAATCGAGCTTCGGCATACGACCGCGTGAAGAATACAGTCCAAAAGGAGAGTAAAAGAAGGGAAGAGGTCAACATGCCCATGATGTGAGATAGGCGAATTGAACGGGGAAGAAGTTCTGAGCTAACACGCTCGGGTGTGGGTTAAAAAGTAGAGACAACATGTGGAAACACACGGTGACGAGAGCACATTGGGATAGATCAACCGATCAGCAAAGAAGGCGTAAGTTGCCATCGCGAGGCATGCTGAGTGGCGACACATGACGGTTGGCTGACGGTGAGAAAAACATAGCGTCAACACGAAGTCGCACACAAATCTAGCGGCCATCGTTACGTAGCACAGATGGATCTGGAAGGTTGGCCGCTCGCCAGGTACACCGATTCGGGCTCAGCAACGTTCGCTGTCGTATTCGTGTTTCTGGGTCAGTAATCTAGGAGTGACATGGTCTGAAGTAAGTGCCAAAGCCCCACGCCGGACTGCGTTCCGTGGCTTCACAAGGATGTTATGTCGGTCCTGATGAATCGATCCACGAGCGCATGAAGAGGACTTAACCAAAACAACCGAGCAAGGGCAAAACTCACAGTCGAAAGAAGGCCGTCTGATACCATGTCTTTGTTGAGCCAAGCGCACGTCTAACACCCAACCGACTTATTCAAGACTTATTTCCAGTTTTGAAGATAGGAAGGCCTCAAGGGACGCGATTCACTGAGAGAAAACGTCCCCGGCAGTGTTTCGAAGGTCGGCAGCTAGCCAAAGAAGGTGGCCCAGGTGTAATTTACAGTGGGTGTAGTGTAATGACCCACGATAGTGTTGGATCAAATGAGAGCGTCTTCAAGCGCTTAACGAACTGGCGCCCGTCCTCTGGGAACTTTAAAATTACTCGTCGCAAACTTGTCGCAAACTCGTCGTCCACCAAATCCCAATTACCATCATGCACAGTTTTGCTATCCAAGGCTTCTTCCTAGGCGGTATCAGGGCTACCGGATAATCATGGGGTGACAATGTTTGATGAATAGTTCGGGTCGAGGGCAAAGTACGCATTCAATATTCAAGCTTCAAGCTTCAGGTAATATGTTGCATGTACCAATCATACACGCCGCGGCGCTGCCAACGCTGTCTCGGGATCAAAGTCTTCGCTTATAGAGCGGATGGGACATCGATATCCGTTGTTGGCGGGAAATTGTACTTTTATTAGGACACTTCGAGACGGAACCTTAACAGTGCCTACACGCTTGCAGCGCCCACATAACACCTACGGCCTGAACTTCGACAACCACAGGACCAACATGCCCTCAACTTTTCTAAGGCCTCCCTTAGATGGATCCATCACCATCCCCGAGATGTGGGATTGGCATTACCGCCATAACCCTACTTGCCCCGTCTTCCGTTACGAAACACCTCCGGATAATGTCCATGTCCTGACCTATGAAACGGTAGTATCAGCAGGTCATCAGGCGGGAGAGTTCCTTCTGAAGGCTATAGGTGCCTCTGCCCAAGACACGGTCAAGCCGCGTATCGCTATCATAGCAACTACAGGTGAGCATCTCGTTCTTATCGTATAACGCCCTCGTTGATTGTCTTAACGTAGACACAATCACGTTCTTCTGTACGCTCATGGGAGCTATGCGTGCAGGGATATGCACCGCTATCATATCCCCTCACAACAGCACCGATGCGGTAGCACACCTTTTGAATGAAGTTGCGGCAACCCATGTTTTCATCAGCGAGGAAGATGCCGTTCAGACTCTCGCCTCTGGCACTCTTGAAATAATTCAAGATGAACATTCTGGTCTGCATAATTCCGCCCCGTTTACTGTCGCAAAAATGCCAACTCCCGACCAAATCTTCATATCTTCGCCTGGCCTCAAGTTATCATCGCTCGGGACGACGCCCAGATGGTTGGTGGACCGAGAATCCCCCGTAGTTTATACTCACAGCTCGGGTGTGGACGGTTTCTTCTTCCTTTTCCTCTCGCACCATATCAATTTCCATCATAAGGTTCGACGTCGCTTCCTAAGCCCTTAGCCTGGAATCATTCGTTCCTCCTCCAAGTAGGCTTTGCCCCCAGTAAGTATTACCTCACTTTCAACCATCTTTCCTAATCTACTGTGCAGTCGACGGCCATCACGATTTCGCGAACCAACTGTTCTCATGGCATGGTGTCTCCATGTCTCACGGAACCGGTGTTCACCTCCTCTCATGGATTGTACGTCTAGAGGTGGAGTTCGTGTGCCCTTCTTTACTTACTTTCTATTTCAGCCTACCTCTGGGTTCTCCGTCGCTGTTTTCCCGCCCCAATCGCCCGCGAAACCATTTACCACGGGAGCAGCATGGGAAGGATTCGTTCAATCCACTCCTGATTACGCCGTCTTATTCCCTCACGTACTGGAGGTTCGTCGTTTTTGCGTGCCTGGGGACCTGTTGCCTGAAACTTTGACAAGGAATGGGCGAACGACCCGAACAAAGTCGAACGACTGAAGTCCGCTAAAGGAGTGGTGAGTTCCTTGGAGTTCTAGAATATTGTTTGATCGAAATACATCGGTTGTAGATCTGGCTAGGAGGCTTCCTCAATCGGGAGATAGGAAACGAATTGGCTGTTCAAGGGCTCAAACTATTTCCCCTCTATGGAATGTAAGACCAAATTCGCTGTTAAATCCGTCGGTCTAACCAGCCATAGGGCCGAAGCAGGTGTTTTAGGGTCATTCCTTCCAGGTTCCATCCCAGTCGTTACCTTTTCTGGCCAATGCGCTGACCAGAACTCTGATTTCAGTGAACCAGGGCCTCGACTGGGAGTACTTTTCCATGACACCGCGAGGTGGATCCGTTTTCAGACAGGTATCCGAAAATATATACGAGCTCATCTTGGTGGTGCGTGTCAAGCTACGGCAAAGATGTAGTGGCGGGTCTCAGTCTCTGCCACTTAGCAAAGTCCCACTCGACCTCTGGCCGCCACGAATACCGACTATCTTGGCTCGAATGCATATGCTACGAAAGATCTGTTTCAAAAACACCCATTGAAAGACGGCTTTTGGAAACCGGTCGGACGCATGGATGACCTCATCGCTTTGTCGAACAACAAGAAGGTGTGGAGCTTTCCTTCTTTCTTTCTACGTGTTTCCCCCTTCCCACCCCACAAGTCCCTGGATTGATCAAGCATGTACTTCAGGTTAATCCCTTGCCCCTGGAAAACATCCTGAATCGTGATCCTCGTATTTGGCGAGCATTGTTGTTTGGTGAAGGGCAGCCATTTTGTGGTGCTTTGGTCGACCTACGTCCTGAGTATGCGTCCGATGTGGTATCCTCGTCTCAAGCTCAAGAAATGAAGAATGCTTTGAGGTACTGTCCACTCGTATGTTACGCTTTTGGTTCCCTGCCTTATACCGGACACCTCGGTAGCGACGTTATCAAACGCACCAGTTCCGCGGAGGCTGGTGGCTATGAAATTCCACCCCAGGTGTGTGTTCTCCTACGTCCGTGGATATCTATCCATCTGACCGCACGATTCGTTACGCAGATGATCTTATTCACCCAGCCCGAGAAACCGTTCCAGTATACGGAGAAGGGCTCTATTCGGAGGGGAAGAATCTTGGAAGACTACATAAGCGAGATCATCAAGCTCTATGCCGATTATCGTTCTGCGGAGTAGCGTATCGCGTCTTTTCTGTACTTCCTGGGGGTCTTTTTCGCGGTTTTGACTATTTTCATTGATGATCGTTGTTCTAGGGTTCTTCGAGTCCTTGATTCGAATAGAACGTGAGAGCCGTGGATGTCGCAACAAGTTCAACCGCAGATTGAGTGGTTCTTGCGTATCACGGATGGGATTTGTTAATGTCGTCCCCTCACCGACCGCGTGGGCGATGTTTCGACTGCGAGTACCCCATTCATAATCGTGGGCACGACAATGCGAGCCACCCAATACTTCAACGCACGTTCGTGTGTACACCCAACGCTGCGCCCGTTCCCAATGATGCATGATCCGTTGTCAACATCAGATCAGGAAGACTGTCAGCGACCACAACAGTTAAGATTTCTCTCGCTTGACTTGTGAGTCCTAGGTTTATCCGGGGTTCAAAAGTCGCGCCCCTCTGAAAGCTGACGGGCGGGGCGGATACGCACAGGTGGGCCTTGCTTGCTCGGTCCCTCCATGCCAGACGTTGACTCAACGCCGCCTTTGACTCACGGGACTACCATCGCGATGCGGCTGTACTCGTGAACGTTCAGCGCGCGTTTGTATATACCAATCACACGACCGTCCGTTTTTATGTCTACAGCTCAGGGCGCCCCATGGCTTCAGTAGGCCTTTCACACACCCTCGGCCACGGACCGATATAAGTATGTCTCTATCGGTCATCTTGAAGCCACATTACTCATGTCTATTCCTGCGCCTTTTCAACAGGGCACGCTGACAATCACAACATCATGATGAGACAACAAACTTGTCATATCGTGGAAGTTCTCGCAGAACTTCTGGCACCAGTGGTGATTGGATTGAACTTGATTGACAATCTATTAACGAGCTGAAACAAGGAAACCACAGCTAAACGTCGTCGATACCTCCTTATCAAGCCGAACCCCTCGATCTTACAACCCATGGATCGTACCCTTCGGTCGGGCTGGCCAAATCCTAAAGCAATTACAGCCAATGCATTAGTACTTCCGACAGAAGATTCATAAAGGCACAACTAGTAAGCTTTCCTGGTCACCTTCCTCGTCACAATGTCTGCACCTCCCGCTCCCGCTAACTCTCTTCCACCCATCCCGCCTATCATCGCAGAGCTGTAAGTCTCTCCTCCACCCTCCCCCAGCCGACTCACTCAGGATGATGTTCGCAGTACCGGTCCCCTTGTAAGGCAGCTTTCTATCTATGGTCCGTCCTCTATAGAGCTGATTTTTGCCAAGTTACTCGGTCATTTCTTCAACTGGGGACTCTTCGGAGCTCTCATTGTCCAGACCTGTTTGTCATTTCCACTACCACACAAACCGCTAATATTGAAACCTCGATTCCAGATGTTTACTATCTTGCCTTCCCCAATGACCGTTTGCTGCCGAAGACGATCGTCTACAGTGTCCTGGTAATTGAAGTTCTCCAAACAGTTTTGGCGACTCGGGATGCCTTCAGAAACTTCGGTACTGGCTGGGGCAACATGATCGATCTCGCTGAGGTCGGTTGGCTCTGGTTCAGCGTCCCCGTTCTTGGAAGTATTAGTACGTTAACATTGCTCCAACGGGATCGGCTCCTTCGCTTAGCTCAATATTCCTTCCCACCATCAGTTTCGTGCATGTCTCAGTTCTTTTTTCGCCTGGCGTATTTGGGTTCTGAGTAATCGGCAACTGTTTCTGCCTGCTTGCGTAACTTTCGTAAGGCCCTTCTGTCTAAAGTGTGATCTTCTCCCTAATTCACCCTTGCGCCAGCTTTCCCTCGTCCAAGGCGTTGCCGGCATCTGGACAGGAATTTATGCCCACTTTATTGGCGTATTTTCTGAAGTCACGAAACACACCAAAAATACAACCATAGTGAGCTATGTGAAAGTACCACCGTGTCACTACTCACAAAACTTAGGTTTGGCTTGGAGGAACTGCCCTCTGCGATGTGATCATTGCTGCAAGCATGATCTACTTCCTCTCCAAATCTCGCACTGGATTCCGTCAGACCAATGTACTCCTCACTAAGTTGGTCAGAATCGTGATCGAGACTGGGTTGACTTGTGCAACATTTGCCGTCCTCGATCTGATCTTGTTCCTGGCTTTCCAAGAGACGAACTACCATCTTGCGCCATCTGTAGCTTTGTCAAAACTCTACTCGAATAGTTTGCTGGTGGTGAGTCTCCCCTTGCCTATGAACACAGACACAAAGTTCATCATCTCGACTGCAGGTCCTTAACGCCCGAGTTCGCATGGTGAATGGCAGAGAAACCAGGGCTGCCACCCAAGATATGACACTGTCAAGTACTCTGCCCACTTCCAATACCACTCTGGGAAAGTCATCAGCGTACTCGGATTCCACACTGAGTCCTGCACACCGTGGAGTTATTTCTGTCTCTGTCACGCAGACCAGTGACGGAAATACCACCGAACTTGATGTGAGTGACCTTCCAAGAGCATCGCGAAACTGTCCTTATTCTATTTACAATGCAGACGCTTGGAGCTTATAAGAAGGGCGGCGACTTCGAGCCTTGACGCTGGATTATCGAGGAATCGGACAAGTTGAAGACAAACGAATACCCTTCATGATTTATGACCACCCTGTCCTGGGCCCTTGCGCTACATCCTAAATATTCCCTTCTTCCAGTACGATAATGCAATTCTGGATATCCTACCGTCAGTTCACATCATAATGACATTCTATTTTGGCCTATGAATTCCGTCCGAGTCGATCGGAAAACCCCGAACACAACTTTATTCTTGATTCCACACTCACATCATTGATACTTCGATGAACCGCACGAGTCAGCTGCAGGATTCCGCAGGATGCCATTCTACACACTCACGTCGCCCATAGCTATTTGTGTATAATTCTCACCGTGCCTTCGCCGTGAGTATCGCTGTTCTACATCGATGCGATGGTTGACATGGGTTTCATAGATCTGAAGAACAGCGGAATCGAAAAGCCCAACTTTCTCGTGGGTGATGTCGAGGGGCAACCTCGTTCGTGCTCCTTACGGCAGTAGAACCTCGCGGTCGCCTTTGTACTTTCCGAGGCGAGACACTTATAACCAAGGAGTCAAAGTTTGGACGAATCAGGTTCGCAGCTACCTCCATTCGAGATGTTTGCGCCGCTGCTCTTCCTCCTACTTTCCCTCGGCACTTATGTGGAAGCAAAACTACTGCGCTCAGCCAAAGGGCTCGATAACGCTCGTTTCGACTTTGTAATCGTTGGAGGTGTGTTGCAGACTAGCTTTGGGAAAGCAAGCGATCTCTCAAAGTTGGCTACGCAGGTGGAACGGCGGGAAGCGTACTGGCCAATAGGTTATCCACGAATCCTGATATAAGTGTTCTTGTCATTGAGGCTGGGGATACGTATGTTTCTTCCATTCGACTGCCTGATCGGGACAAGTTAACAACTCGTTCAAGGAATAACAATAATCTCGCGACGATCGTTCCCTTCTTGGGAGTTTCCTTGGCGAACACCGTCGTAGACTGGAACTTCACCACCACTCCGCAGACAGGCCTCTTCAACAGAACGTTCCACTATGCTCGTGGACACGTCCTTGGAGGCAGTAGCGTCATCAGTATGGCCTCTTCGACAGCAATTACTGGTTCACCCTGAACTAACATCTTTTAGACCTCCTTACCTGGAACCGTGGCTCTAATGATACTTGGGACGAATGGGCTCGTATCACAGAGGACCCTGGGTGGTCGTGGAACAGTGTCGCAAGTTTCTATAACGCTGTACGCCCCTCCTGATTTAATCCTGCCGTCCTATCCTCATTACGTTGTCTGGGCAAAGACATCCAGCATCGCACCGCCAGCAGATGGTCATGATACAACTGGAGAGATTGACCCTGACGTTCACGGCATTGGGCCAGTCAAAGTCAGTCTCCCTGGATTCAGCTCAGAGCTCGACTCTCGAGTCATCAACACTAGCAAGAATTCAGGATCCCGATTCCCATTCAACGAGGACATCAATGGCGGTCAGCTTATCGGTTTTGGTATGTACTTTTCTTATCTTTCGGATCCCAGTCAACCTCTTAAGCTCGACGCTATAGGTTTCCTACAAGCATCGATAAATACTTCAACGCGGAGTAGTGCTGACACCGCATACCTCGAACCCGTACTTAGCCGTCCAAACTTATACGTCCTCC
The DNA here is from genome assembly GCA_029747585.1 of Pleurotus djamor. Classification (NCBI taxonomy): domain Eukaryota; kingdom Fungi; phylum Basidiomycota; class Agaricomycetes; order Agaricales; family Pleurotaceae; genus Pleurotus; species Pleurotus djamor. The sequence goes on along the minus strand of JAPEVF010000111.1, from coordinate 30,899 downwards.
CTAATGCTCAAGTCACCCGATTACTTGAAACCGATCCATCTTCTCGTCTCCCCGACTTCAGGACAGTGGAGTTTACCACTGGGGGTGAGCTCTACCTCGTTACCGCCCATCGTATTTATTGGTTAACCGTTGCCAGGTCGATCTTTTACGGTTCATGGACGACGGGAGGTTATTCTCGCCGCTGGTGTGATTGGCACTCCCCAGCTCCTTCTACTTTCTGGAATCGGTCCTCAGGACGAGCTGAAGCACGTCGGCATCAAATCCGTTGTGAATCTTCCTAGCGTCGGCAAGAATCTGACTGACCACCCCATGGTCCCGAACTACTTCGCCGTCAACTCTCCCAACAACGGTACTTTTGACAATGTCCTTCGCAATGATACGCTCTTCGGGAAAGATATTGGAGAGTGGATGTCCTCTGGAACGGGGCTTTTCGTCAACTCCCCAGCAAATACGTTGGGATTCATGCGCCTGAACTCTTCGATCCTCCAAAATTTCTCTGATCCTTCGTCAGGACCTCTCTCCGCTCACACGGAAATCATTTTCGTGGTATGTCTCGAGTTGAATTGAGCCTTATTGCAACCACCCATGGTTAACTGTTTGACATAGGATGGATTTGCACAACTCAGCAGTCTCGCTCAGCCTCTAACCGGGAATTTTATATCTATATTGACTGCCGTAGTCTCTCCAGCTTCAAGTAGGTCTCTATTCCTCCGTGCGCTACATTCTGTATGCTCACACAGAGCAAACTAGGAGGGACGGTATCACTTGCCTCCAAAGACCCCCTAGCAAAACCCCTTGTCAACCCTAGCATCTTCTCCAACGCTTTCGACTCTATGGCTATGGTGCAGGCAATGAAGGATGCCCGTGAATTTATCAGCGGCCCAGAATGGACTGGCTTTGTCGCCGACGCGATAGGAGGCATATCCTCTAACCCGACTGATGAAGAACTGCTCACATATGCGAGGAATGTGTCCGTCACCGTAAATCATCCCGTTGGTACCGCTGCAATGTCTCCAAGAGACGCAAGCTGGGGCGTCGTTGATCCTGATCTATTCGTCAAGGGCACGAAAGGGCTCCGTATTGTTGACGCATCTGTTTTCGTACGTTCTCCCTACTTGCCGCCTCTTTCCGTGGTTGACTTGGATTATTCGTTAATTCGATAGCCCAAGATTCCGGAATGCCATACACAATCCCTAGTATACACAGTGGCGGAACGGGCTGCAAGTCTGATTAAATCGCGCCATAATTGCTAGCACCGTTTATCCTTGTGTAGCCTTTCCATACCAAGGTACCCGGTAATGTTGAGAGCAGATGCTCTATACAAGAGTTTGAAGCTTTTGTAACAGTAAACGTAGGTTTGCAGTAGACCTGTCCAACCTCCCAAAAACCCGACAATCGACACCCACGATGTGCTCTGAGCCGCTGGAGAGCGATAGGGCCAAAGAAGAGAGAGACAATATGTATACCTACCAGAGGACAACCTCGAGACGTGCCCGCTCAAAGCAGTAACTAAATAAGACCAAACTTTTGTACATTCCCTGAGGGAATGTGCCAAAATTTGTACATGTTTACCAGAGGTCGGGAAACGGGCAGAGCCGACGGCGGCATAAGTAGACGATGTGGAGTAGGCGAGAGCGACACAAGCGAGGCGTATGCAAGAGAGAGCAATGGTGATCCGAGTGCGACAGAAGCTAAGTAGTATGTAAGGAAGGGGTAGAGACAGAGCAATTGTAGCCGACAGTTTGAAGAACAGTTTGAAGACAGAGAGTGAAGCTAAAGTCAGAGAGATTTGAGGGACTGAGAGCTGAGAGACTGAGGACTGAGAGACTGAGAACCTGGGGGTCGTTGTCCTTGAATACACGATGCATGGAGCTGTCGAACCAAGACCGCCTATCGGCTCAACATCGGATTATGCCCAATGAGATTCAGGAGACGTAGAACATGGAACACCAAATGCCGGGAAAGCATGTTGACATCAGCGTTACGGGATGCTGGCGAGCGATGGAGTTTGCCAGTGGGCCGCTCAATGGAGGAATTTCTGGTGGTTTTTGGATGTAGACGAGCGAGGGCGTCAGGATGACGGATACGACCCGTCTTTGACTGACCGTAAAGTGTGGTCAGGTGACCGCTGGCACATACATACCGCGGTACATATCTTCGTAAGGGACGCGGAACCCCGTCGAACAAATGGTACACGAAGGAGGCAGGATGGACACCGACATCAACGTTCCATGTTTAACCGGCACGCGTCACGGACGTTCTGCAGACACAAAGGCGAGTTGATTGTGGCGCTGGATTAAGTGAGGGCGGCGTGCGCCTTTGGGGAATATCCAAGCATCGCCCTGAACGAGGAGGGCCGTAAGTAAGTCTGCTTGGTACGGTTGAGGCAGATAGCTCACTCATGCGGCCTGAGGCCTGAGGCCGCGAGGAGGCATGCGCCAAACGTTATAAGGGCACACCCTCTGACCATAATGGTGTTCTGAAGGTTGTCATCGGGTGGGAATATCCCCACAACTTTATGGTGGCAGATTTGGCTACTCTGGAGCCTTTCAATGCTCCTACTCCCAACTTCGATGACTCTCCGAGGTGTCCTACAATGGATTCTCGGTGAGCGAGGAACTTGGATGCCAAGGATTGGAACTACCTCGTGGGCGGTATGGTGACTACCATTGGTTGAGAGCCAACTGCACTCATCTTGACGCGTTGTAAGTATGCACAATAGAAACCAAGCTCCGTTGGACTGGGGAACCAAAATTTGCGTCCGGATGACGAGGTGAAGCAACATATACATCGATCCGGTATTGCAGGGGTTGTTGAATTTGAAGTCGCCGTGGTACTCCGGAGAAGGTTAGCTTGGAAGGTACTGAAAGTGCTGAACTTGTACTGAACCTGGGGTTCGGCAACGCTGCGAAAGTCAACTTGAGCAAAACCAAACCAAAAACTAGACTCACACTCGATCTCCCACATCCAATGCCTCGGCTTCAGCTTCACAGGTAACCGTCAGAGCGAATTCCGTGCCATCCGTGCCAGCTGTAACTTGAAGGTACTCGAAGTTGTACTCGATTCCAAACGCTCACTTCATGTCTCCGTGCCTTCCGACCGACCAGATTGAGGACAGCGGCTTGACTCTTTGGACTGGACCTTCTCCTCTTGGACGAAGGCTTCGGTAGACGAGACGAGGAGTCCTCAAGACAGATGGCCAATGGGGACCATATATGAGCGCATCTTGTAACCAGCTCTGGGCTCTGTTTGATCCAATACGCTCCTGGGCCATTGCACAGACCAATTTGCGCGATTACGCGACCTTCTAGGATATCCGAGCGACGAGGAGCGCATAGAGGAACATGGAGTTGATTCCGTGGGGGGAGCTTGTCATGGGCGTTCGTGGGTAAGCCTGGGTAAAGCCAACTCCCAAGGAAGGATTCTGCTTACACGCGACAGACTTACGATCTCACCCTCTCCTCAATCATCATTCCAAACGCTTCATTCCATTCCACAACATATGGCCTCCTACTCCCAGGCAAGGCGGTACCACCTCCATTCTTCAGCTCTACTTTGCACATCCGGCTCGACTGTCCCGCTCCGCTACATTTCTCCATACGTTCATTTAGCCGAAATAAGGGCACTTTGTCTCACCCACAATCCATTCCTACAATGATCATGACGCACACCGTGGAACCAAAAAATATGCTCTTTTGACTCTTTTGAGGCACTTTTCTTCCATGGTCTTGCATTCCGAGTCCGAGCGTACGCGTTTCCAACATTCGGTGTGGCGTACAACGATGGTGACTGTGCGAATAGTCTACAAGGGTGCGAAAGAGACGGATTTGTCGTTGCCTTTGGTATGTTGTGTATGTTGTGGCTTTTTTTTTTTGAAACTCGTCGTCGTCGCTGCCTCGTGTATTCCTTCGATGGTACTGCCATTGTAATTCCAGTCGACTTGTGATCTTGTTATCAGTGCAATGTCGCCATGTTAACCACAAGTCCCACATTTGTTATCCTTGAAGCTCAAGTATTTCGGACGATGTAAGTATGTGATGATGTTGGCAACTGTCATTCAATGTCAAGGTGCGTATGTGTGTATGTGTATATGTAGTACAAATGCGAGGGGAAGAAACCGATAGCGAAAGATGATATACAAAGCGAAATAACGATAAGAATACAAAGTTTTTCTTATGGAATACAACACGCTCGACTCGACCGAGGCTATGGTGATGAAACATCAAGTGTCGATGGAGGAGAAAGATCGAAGAGAAAGACGAAGGTCGAAAGGGATGAAAACGAAATAAGTCAGATGGAAGTGAGGAACAAAGCCTCGGAGCCGGAGCCAGCTTGTGGCATAGGGGATGAGAGCGAAGGCGAAGGCGAGACGAAAAGGAGGTATCATGCGTTGCGAGTGGGGTATGGGGGACGATCGACGCCCGGGGGTTGGTATCTATGAGCTTGGGGTCGTCTACGGGCTGGTGTCGTGGTGCAGAGCGAGGTCGTCACGAGAGAGTGTGTTAGGCAGTTAGCGTCCACCCGAGCTAGGCTTGAAGTCCATCCTCCCACTATCCACAAACGCCCTCAAAATATGTTCCCAATCCTCCCTCGTCTCCCAAGAAATCTTCGAAGGCGGGTCGACCTCAACAGGTACAACCTGGCTAATCCCACCACATTGGATGATAATGACCAAAGCACCGATGCCGCCAGCTGCTCGTGACCGCTGTTCACGGCGCTGGATGTCTTCGACAACGAGGGGATCGCGGATGTAGTTGAGGGGCACAATGTGTGTGGTAGAAACGGCAAATCGGCGGTGAGCATCGGCGACGCGTGGGTTGAAGGCAACTTCGATGAGAAGGGCGGATTGTCGGATATTAGATGGGGTGCGTTTGAGCTTGAGAGCTTGGAAGCCGGCCCATCCTAGGAGAGTGGTGTGTGCGGAGGTGAACTTGCGAAGAGATTTGACAAGGAGTTCTGACGATTCCGAGGAAGAGGGGAGTTGTGGGGCATGCTGCTGGTGTGCGGTGTGTTGGCAGATGGCTTTGTGGGAGGTCCAATGGGACTTTTGGCAGTCGGGTGAGCAGTATTGGGTGGTCATCTATAGACGTTGACAGGTTAATCTCAATGAGAAATGGAAGCACAAAGACGGGGGAGACTCACGCAGCCACCACATAATCTGAATCGAGCTACAGCAGGGTTCTCGACAGCCCCACATTGGTCGCAGATGCGATAACCTCTTTGCTTCTGCGAGTAATAGTTGGACGACTGGGTGCCGGGATGAGGGTACATTGCTACGGTGGCCATTGAGGGCGTTAGGTCGGTGTGTTTGGGTAGGATGTGTGGGTGTTCGTGTAGGCCCTAGGATGGAGAGGACAAAGACCAAAGCGTAGTCTGTGTGAGAAGAGAAGGAGTCGAGTCTGACTCAGGTTATTATCGAGGTGGATTCGATGCGGACCATTGGAGCGCAAGGAGAGGGGTTATATATGGGTCCCGGCTGTATTGGGATTTCGGAATATTGAGAGGTGAGACAAGTCTTTTGTGATAATTGTCTCAGAGCTGGGGTGGTGCCCGGATAGAGATCCGTGGCCGAAGGGGGGACATTGCTTTTTTGTTACGGGTGAAGGGGGCAAGAGTCAAAGGAGCGGGGCCGTCACTGCTTCATTGCTTTTTGTTAATGCGCTGAGCACAAGGAATCCTTTTTGTTTCCGAGACAATAATTTGACGCTGCAGGGTAGGGAGCCTGGGAGTTTGCTGATCATGAGTCGTCCGAAAAAGGCAATCATAAGGAGGGGCGTAGACAAAAAGCCTTTCGCTTCCAGTGTCCGCTATTGTTTCGTGCGTTCGCCACAGATCCAAGGGCTTCTAAGGAACAGAGATCTGTGCCGTGGATGTCCAGCTTATCCCCGTTATCGCGAATGACGATAAGATGGAGGGTTCACAAGAACACAACGATTGAACGACCGGCGCGCACGCTTCCCGATGCTTCATATCTAGGAAGTACTATACATCCACATACGTCGATTAGGCGTTTGTAAAGCTGTGACGCGTGCGTAAGAACGGCGATACGGAAAAGATCAAGAAAGAAGACTGACCTACGCAACATAAGAAATTCGTCGGACGAATGTCGGCGTGGGGCAACATACGCATCCGGTCCCTACTTCCAGTACTATTTTCGTATCGCACAGCATGGGACTACACTTGGACGAAGGTCAGTCCGTGATCGAAGAACTTATCAGGAGGGCGAACTGGAAACATACCAGGTATTTTCCAGCTGCGAAGTCAGGATATCATCCACCCCCTCATTCGTCTCTTCGACAGACTGCAGTTCGCCCTTCCTCCCGAGCAATCGTCATTGCTTTTACAAGGCCCGCAACTGTCCTCCACTTTTCATGCCTAACATCGTCGTCCTCTTCATCCATCGGAGGGTCATAATGGGTCGAACAAAAGATGTCACACCATTCGGGGAGAACACGCGTTAAAACCTTCGCCACAGGAAGGGGATCACTAATTAGGGAGTGCCCGACTCCAAGGATTCGCAACCTTTTGAATGGCTTTAAATCCACGTCTGGCAAAGTCGTTACGGAAGCGTCGAGGTACAATTGGAGAAACATCAGGTTACGTGTATGACGCGGTAATTCGTTAAGGACTGCCAATGGTAAGCCTGGCCCGTTCAAATCTGGGGTATCGTTGAGATACACATGCGCGAGCAACGGCAGAGCGGCAAAAAGCGCTATCACTTCGTCGGAGGATAGTTGGAAAGGCCTGTTATGAAACAGGGACAATGTTCTAAGCTTTCGACAACGAAGCAACGGCTGGATATGTTCGAAAGTGACAAAGTCGTTGTGGGGAATGGAGTAAGGGAAAGGCATAGCGTCAAGTGGGGTACTGTTGAGACGCAACATCTCGAGATTAACACAGTCGGCGCCGATGATGGAAGTCAGTGAACCAAAATCGGCAGAATATTCATAGATGGGCGTTCTGATGGAAAGTGTGGTGAGCAAATGGGGGCGGTAATTCTGCGAGAAGGCTGATATCGCATGTTTGTAGGGGACGATGATGGACAAAGACTTGAGTTCAGGAAAGCTGTCGACTGGTAGAGGGGTGGAGAATGGTTGCGGATCGTCCGCCTGAGGAGAGGTGTGGATAGCCTCGAATTCGGTCAAATTGGGAAACGTTGCAATGCGCTCTATAACGGCGGGAGAAAGCCAGTTATGAGGCAATTCAACACTTCGCATGATCGATCTTGGGAGCTTGTCGACTATGGTCAATAATGACCGCTCGACCTCTGCTGACCAGGGCAAGTGAATGAAAAGGGACAAGCTTTGTAGGATGGGAAGCCGAGGTAGCACATCTGAGTCTACCCACTGCAAGCTCGGGCCTGTAACGTTGCCCAGCGTAATTTTTGCAATTGTTGGGGTGATGAAGAGCGAGGTGAGGTCTTTGGAAATGTTTTTCGAGTCGAGGAAACGGAGATTCGGAAGTATTGCCTGCCCGCGTCGTGATTCAGGTAGAGTACTGACAAGTGCTTCGGTAATGCTGGCTTGGTCGTATAAAGTGCGATCGTCGAGGACAAGACTTCGTACTCTCCAAGCGTAGTGGTCGAGCCGTGCCCAGTCATCAGGCGTCGGTGGTCGTAAGAATTTCTATCCCCAAAACACGAAAACCACATTCAATACGTTTCAGATGTAGAGAAGATTCGAGGCAGCTACCTTTTGTTCATTCTCTCCTACTAGAGGCCCAAGTAAACTCAGAACGAAGGTGAGACGAGAGATTTCTTCCCATAGGAAAGTGAGCGCCGCATCAGACCAAACCCGGCAAACACGAGCACAATTGGCCAAGCTCTGGTCGGGAAGATAGGACAATATGTAGCGCAGGATCTCGTCATTCTCCAAAGCTCGCCTCATGGAGCCTTTCTCTGAGTGGGAGTGCGATGGTGACATCCGATGGACTAGAGCCTAAAACCATGGTGAAGTCTTGTTAAAACGATATACCATGGGTTGGATAAAGCATGGACCCACCTATTGAGCTTTAAGAGTTCAAGCGAATGGAATTTTTGCCCGGCGCCTGATGGTGCACTGGTTGTGGTCTTGTGGATACCTTTTGGATCTCTGCAAATTCCAGACTGGGGCAACCAGGGGCAAACATCCACCACTGGCACGTGACCGCGTGGTCGATGATTTCGGAATCGGGGGTTCTTCTTCGAATCTCTCCCTGGGCGCCGATATCCCAGGCTGCTTCCCCTGCTTTGAACCAGAGGCACATCTGTATGGATCAACACCGCATCTTCACTGCTGGAAACATCACCACAGACGGCAAATAGACGGGCAAGTTGCGGGCAAGTGGTTTTCAATGGCGCTTGCGGCTTGGCGAACTACATGCCAACCTGGCACTTTACGGTCGAGTAGCGCTGTGTTCGAGGCTGTATTGTGCCAAAAATCGCTGCATTCAATGCGTTGTACCTGTCTTTCTGTCACCAATTAGTCCCTACCTCCAACATGAACCAATTGCTAGCGACTAGTCTGTCACAACATCGACAGCCTTGACGGATGGGTTACTTTTCGTCCGTCAGCTGTAGGACTTTTCTCATATACTATGCGACTATCTTAGCTCTTTGCGGGATATCACGCTTCTCAAATTCTGTATAAAATACCCGTTTCCTTCGCTCCTGTCTACTCATCCGAGTCAGCAAACCCACCAATCGGACAATGGTCGTACCTCACAAGTGAGCTCGATATTCTCTCTGCTTTATCTCAAGAGCTCAATGTGACTTTACTTAGGCTTCGATCTCTCGCTTTATTGGCGGTTGCCAGTGTAGCTGTTCAGGCCGTCCCTGCCAACAACTGGGACGTACCGTGCTTCCACGGTGAATGTGCCTATGACCTTCCGGAATCAGGACAAGGCTCCGGGATATTCGCAATGGTACGTCTATCGTCTACGTTTATGTTGAGTGGTACCCTAATGGAGATTTCAGTCTGGCTCGCCCAAGGCATTGACGGATATTACGCCAGCAGCTGGTTGGGTGATCTTGGACTGTGACCCCAACGCGCTGAAGCAAGAGATCCGCTTAGTCTGCAGAGACGGTGAGGAAGACGCTTGCAACCATTTGTCTTCCTATGGTGGCCCTGTGAACAAAGTCGTCCGGTTGCCCGAATCTGTTCGTCCTCTACTTGCGTTAGTTTTCTCGGATTTTGGCAACCTAATAACCCTATCTTCCGTTAGTGTGGCGCTGGTCCATTCGCAAGAATCTCGAAGATGGACGTCGCGGATGATCAAGGCATACCGGATCATCTCGCACACCATGTCGTTCGTCGAGATGGCGCCACACCTCACGTCGTTTCCCTTCACCTCGACACAGACTTTGAACATCTCCAGCATTCGGAGTAAGCTTTCTTTCTCTCAGTTTTTACCCGAATCCCTCACGCCTTGGCTAGTCGTGGAGACCTAAATTGGCGATTCCTGGGAGTAAACGCGAAACTCCCGTTGGGCCACTTTAATGAACCCTCATCTGAGCTCCATGCTCGCAGCGAGACTCAATCGTGGTTTGATACTGCCCTTGTGAAGGTAGCCAAGGCCGTTGTCACGCTAGCTTCATGGGTACCTAAGAACGACCACTTCTCTGCCGATGCGAACAGTGTCAATGGTACATACTCCTACAACAAAACAGTCACTATCTTCGATACGCACAAAGAGTGTAGTGGTGTGAAGGCAACGGTTAAAGCAGAGTTATCTCCAAACATCGTCTTCACTGGATTCGTCGGGTTCGTGGCTACAGGAAAGATGGGGACTGGCAAGTCATCACCAGCAAACTCTTTGCATCATATGCTGACATATTCGAACAGAGCCTGAGTCAGACAACATGGCTACATTATTCCGTACGCTTACTTGACCCTTCGCTTCTGAGCGTTGCTGATTTGACTTCGATCTGTCTACCCAGGACTAAAGGCCGATTCAAAGGCAAGGTTCAATGTAGTAGCTGCTCTTTCGGTGATTCCCTTCCCCGATACCTAAAACCTTCATCACTAACCCTTCACCAGGGACACGGTAGATGGAATCTCCCAATCCCTTCTAGCATCCCAATCACCCCCATCGACCTCGCGGGGTAGGTCGTAACCTGAATTTTTGCATTCGTCATCGTTCATTCATGTTTCTTGCAGTATAATCACCGTCGGTCCCGTTCTACACCTGCAAGCCTACGCAGAAGCCGATCTCGCGATTAGTATCGATACGACCTTCACCGCAGACTTCACTATGGACCGTGCGTTATCCCTCTTCTCCCGCTCCCGTTCCGTAGCTGATAACAACACTTTCGTGATGACTAGTCCAATACGTCATCCCTTCGTCGTACAAAGACAAAGTAAAGAACGTCTTATCCCAAGATGATGGAACTAAGCCCATGAACAACCGTGAGTAACTTCAAGGTTTCTATGTCTATCTATGTCGCTGAGAGGACATTTCCCTCCCAGAGATCACTCTTGGCGCCTCAGGGGACGCCGTTGGCGAGCTCAATGTGAAAGCCCATGTCGTACCCAAGCTCACCGTGGGCATCAAAGCGTTCAGACATTCAGCCGACATATACATCCAGACCGATATCTGGGGTGGCGTCTACATCGTTGGTAAAGGACACGCTGGCGCTACTGCCACCGTAAGGCCATCGTCCAAGGGAAAGAGCAAGCGTGAACAATTCCTCATATATTCACGCGAACCAGAAAATGCCTTGGTCGAGCGAAGCTCCCCTGTCACCGCCTCTGCCAGTGCAGCTGCAGGATTCTCGGGCAGCGTCGCCGTTTCAGCTGGGATTGACTTCACAGCCGGTGCCGAGATCGTAGGACAGTTTGTTGGATTCTTCAAAGCTCTCAAAGGTCTCGGAGGAGATGGAAATGTCCTGGACAAACACTTTACCCATTCTAAACAGTGGACCTTATGGACGGTCAGGATGCTACTTGTTCATCCTGCCCATCCTTCTAACGCTTTCCCTAGAAAACTTATGAAGCTGGAAAAGCCACTTCGACCGCCGCTAAGATTGAACCCAAACCTGTCTCCAAGGCTAGCGCTCCGCTGGATTGCCCCTTGACCAAGATGTCAAAACCCGCGATCTTTGAAAAGGCTGTGAAGCTCCTGACTAGCGGGTGAGTACTCGATCGTTACTATTCAATGTGTCCCTTCTAATCATTGTCTTTCCATGACTACAGGTACAAAGAAACCAAGTAGAACGATTCACTTGCGCTCCTGGAAATATTTGGGATTGTGAAAAGCTGTCTATCTTACCGTACAAATCAATGTGTAATGCATCGTTACTCTGCGTGGAGGATACAATAATTTGAGAGCCGGCCTCCGGGCTGGTGAAGTATGCTTGACGCTGTGTCTAGGGACCGCCGTTGGTATTATGCACCTTGCTTATCGAGAGTGTCCTCTGGTAGGGATGCATATCCCCCCTCTCTTCTTTGGCCCTATCGCTGATACGAAGATCAAGAGTTCTTCAAGGAAGTTCTTGCAGGCGTCGACGGTGACGGTCGCATGTGCCTCCTATCACCATGAACACACCAGGTACTTTGACAGCACGCCCACTTGTGCGTGAATGCACATCCAGCTTTAGTACTCTCATGCTTCTTTATTGAATTTCGGCCAGATAGAAGCTTCATGCCTGAGGCAATTTGCGCTGCGGGCTCAATTGTCGGGTTCTTGGAAGGTTGGACAGGTATTCGCAAGAAATGCTACTTACATACAGCAATCGACATTCACCGTCGTTGCTTAGACGAAAGAGTCCATACATCAGTACCTCTGGAATTGCGAAGAAATTAGATCGCTTACTCCCGAAATTACCGGCCAATCGTGTGGAGGATGGAATATTCGTATTACACAAGGATGATTGAAGGATGCTAACAATCATGGCGCGATGTAATCAGGCTCGCAGCGCCGCGGTTCCGCCACAATGTAGAAACGGATTGTGTATGACACCAGTATGACATTCCGAAATCTCGGGCGATTATGAGGGGCTCTAGGGCCCCTGGTCTTGCGCTTCGAGAAGATTAGCAGGCATTCTGAATTCCATCCACCGCTCAACTTACCGACCACTTCTGTGTCGGTTATGTGTTCATATTGTTGGGTAAATTCCCAAGTTTCAGACGCTTGGGATAGACGGTGGGACTCAGGCATCCACCGTGTGCATGTCCATATGTCAAACATTCGTGTTCAGGAAGGAGAGACGCGTCACTGACTATTGCGCTACAATCTAATTTTGACCTGATTACTTATACATGTACAAGTACGGATRATATGCAAGAAGGAATACGGAGCGGAGGTTAGGTGCTACATCGAGAGCTAGCGACACAACAAAGAAAACACACGGACGAATCATACTGCGAGAAGTCCAAGCAAGTCTAGAGAACCCAATTTTCGGCCCTGRRTCCACCATCGAGTTCCATCACTRATTGGAAGGGCCAGGGTAGTTCACGCCATGCGTCAACTCGCTCACATTCGAGAGGTATTGACCCCAATCATCCAGCCTTAGAAAAGAGAAAGCACGAAAACTTCATTAAAACGCAACTAGGCTACGAAGATTTACTCACTCAAAGCCAGAAGGCGCGTTGATCCACATCGCCATTGTATCACTATCAAAGGRCACGCCCCCCTGAGTCGACATACCAGCTGCATTCGCTGGAGCTGCTGACGTTACTTGAGGTTGAAGYCCTTCAATCGTTCCGGAGGACATCGTGGGCATCTCCATCCCACCCGTCATCATTGGTTGAAACTGCTGACCATAAGGCGTTCTCATAGCTGTCAACAGCTGATCGTAAAGCACCTGGTCGTTCATCAAAGATTCATCTGACCYAACACTGGACACAGCAGCCGACGTCTGCGMTTGTCCTGAGGACATTGGCGGGTACCAATAAGGGTTTGGTGGGGTCGGGTCGGGATCAAGAATAGCTGGAGGTCCCATCCCGGAGAAATCAACTTGACCATGTAGTGGTAGGCGGCCCAGCTCCTCGCTATGCGTAGGCAGAAATGACGTGTAWTGTTGGAATTGTTGATTAGGTGGCGCTGATACCGAGGGTGATGATGAAGCGTGGATGGACTCTTTGGCAGAAACGCGTCGCGAACCTGCGACGTAGCGAGGGGTCTCGGGGGGCGGAGAAGACATCGATGTCGTACCAGGGGGTGAAGAGCCATCGTCCTCATCGCGGTCACGCTTGTGCGCTGGACTTGGAACTGGTAAAGGGAGATCACTGAGATTCGCCAGTTCAAAAAGAACGTCCCTGTTATGAAAGAAAGGAATGAGCGATCGAAAGAGGACCCAGGTGATATGGAAACGAACCAAAGTCGCCCAGCGGTCAAAAACCTATACATCAGATGGGGCATATCAGACAAGGGGGAGCACTTAGMGTTTAATGCACTCACCTAGTTTCGCTCACGCTCAGCACYTTCATGCACTTGTGAACGTCGGCCATTTCTTTCTGAGGATCTGTGGCAAGTCCCGATCTTTTTCCAGCCCAGATATTCAGTAACAATACGATACCGGCCGTAAAGGCAGGATTCTGAGTGGCCGGGGGGGGGGGGTCAGTAAAGTTCTTGCTATGAAGTTTCAAAGGAGAAACCTATACCATTACTTGCGGCAGAGGCCCGGTGAAGCGATGTCTTAAGATATCCACGATGTGACTGCATGTGCGGGCAGCGTTTGTACATATCGCCATCGATGGGAACGACAATGGGGAAGGTCTCCGGATAAAGGGTCGATGAATGAGAATCTGGAGTTGGTAATAATTGCTGTACAACGTTGCAGACTGGTTGAAGAACGCAATGTGTTCCCGATTAGGGTCCCAGCGAACTAGACAGGGTTTAAGGAGGTGACGTCATCGTCAACGGGAGGGACTGACGGTGATCTGGAACGGAGTCCACCCATTTATTCAGGGCAGAGTCCAATTCGGCGACAATATGCTGTTCCCATTGAGGTCCAACGAACCCCAAAAGGATCTTTGATTTATTGATGGAGTACTGGAGAGATGTTAACAGAAGTAGGGGTCAATTTACGAGCATTACAGCTTACTATAGTTCGAAGGGCGATCCCCAGAACTTGGTTGAGCCGAAGGAAACAAGTGAAGAATGTCGTAGTGGATGGCTTTCCAGGAGGTTGCTTGAACGCTTGATCCGGATCAGGGTGTTCCCAGTACTCGTCATCGACCTCAATGGGAAGGTCCAAGTCAAAGCTTGACTACCTTTAGACACTTCAAAGACACAAAAAGCGGCCTGAACTCACTCTTCGTCTTGAATCGCGCATGGTCTTCCGAGAACAGTGCTTATAATCCTATCCATGCTGACGAGGACCCTACAAGAAAGCGATGAATATCCATCGGGTTTACGGACTCGCAAGATTTACCAAAAAGCACGCTTCCAGAGTTCATCCTCAACAGACAGCTTGTGGGATTGTGCTTTCCTTCGATGCGCACCGACATCCTGGGCTAAACGTACGCCAATGCCAACCATAATCCAGCAAGCATGTGGCGCAGACGATCCTTGCAAAAATTGAACGGTAAGCTGAATCGAAGAACATTAGCTTCAACCAAACTTGACAAGGTGCCAAAGACTCACACAGTAGAATTGCAAGTCATATAGAGTGGGCGGGGAGAGGAGGGACTTTCGTACCATCTGCACCTGCTTAAACCATTTCCATCCGACGGAAAGCTCATCCTTGTCATCAAGAAGGACACGAGGATCGTCCGAATACCGCGCCCCATTAGCGCACACAAGCAACAAGACCGCCGCGAAGGTGTCATTCGATTCATGCAGGCCAGATTGGACGGCCCTCTCGAATGTTGGACGGTGAAGTAATGGAAAAAGTAAGTTGTAATATTTGAAGTAGTTGTCTATGAGAACGGATAGTAGGTCGGGTTCCGGAAAGTCGTATTCAGGTTCGTGTGGTGCATTCGAGGCCGTAAAAGGCTCCCACTGAAATGAAATTAGTCGGGATGAATCCTGCTGCTGAGTCAAGAAATGCTGACGTACGCTTTGGCTAGACCAGAACTGATCGCGTTTGTGAGGTAAGTGGACATCATTGAAACCGACTTGCTTCGGTTGGCCGCTGACTTCGCGCTTCATGTCTAAGGCCGCCTGTAAAAGCATTGCCCCGCTAGATTTTCCGAAAAACCGATGCTTCATCTGTTCATCGATAGAGAGACCTCTGAGATCCTTTTCAAGAATGACATGACCAAGATCGTCGTCGTCATCCGGAATCTGGGTCACTGGTGGATCACCAAGGGAACGGATGGCGGAGGCTGTCACTTCTACGGGAGTCCTGGCACTCGCGAAAGGTATGGGATCGGGGGATGTGTGGGAAGGCGGAGGGGACATGGAATCATTGGAGGCATGATGGTCGTCGAGTTCCAAGAGGTGGTCCAAATCCTTATTGATGTCACCGTCTGGATAGAGCTGGGCTTGGAAGATGGCGTTAAAAGGGGCGCTCTAGTGTCAACTGACAAAGCGACGAACTCTGCTGAGTAATTTTTGTAGTTTTTCAATGCGGTTTTCCAACGCTTCAACATATCTAGTCAATGGATGAGAAGATGCCGCAATATGATAAAGACGATCATCCTTACCCCTTTGGCGGTCCCCGTTTCTGAGATGCAAGATTGAGTAGGTCTGACGGAATAACCGAGAAGGACTGACCCTAGCCGCCTCGACATATGTACATTCGAAGCTGTAAGCAATGCAATTCGAACATCGGTTTCCAGGCATTTGGCCCCCATCGCCTTGACGAATCGCAAATTTTAAACAATCGCAAAAGTATAAATTCTATGAACGTACATCGTACTAGAACACCATGGGAAGTCTCAGCCAGGTAAACTCGCACAAGCGCGGTGTGGAAATTACTTACTTTTCTTACGCCTACAAGTGTCGCAAGCGCGTTGGATTCTACGCTTCTTAGCGCCCTGGATCTGACTGGAGCTCTCCCCCTCGTCTTCGTTCGAAGACATGGCAGGACGTGACAAGGAGTTAACGACGGAGTGGAAAGCCGAGGAGTGTCAGACTTATATCAGCACAAGGTACATATGCCGCTGAGTTTCAAACCCTTCCCAGCCTATGGATGACGACTTCCGGCGGCTTTGGTTCTTTTTGAGTCACTTCGACGTCGACTGCGGAGCCATTCGGTGCCTTCAAGTCCCTCACTACAGCTTATTCAAAAATCAAGGGTCTCTCGTAATATCACTCTGAGCCAAACGATCGTGAATCGTGTCAGCTACGTGTAGATGCTTGTAGAGTTGTTGATGATTAGACGGCTGCGCATGCGGAGATGCCACCGGAAGAAGCGTCTTCGTAGAAATACAAATATTACGATTACACTGTGGTACGATACTCTAAATACAAACAAGAATGATGTGTAATGAGTGGGGGTTGACTTCTATAGTAAATCAAAAGGTACTACAGCGAACTTGAATGGTTGAGGTAGTGCCCATTGTGGTTAGACGTTTGTGCCAGGTCATCGGCGCTGGATAGATAACGTTCCCAGTCTTCCAATCTAACGGTCAAAAAATCAGAGATAGCATCATGGCGCCCAGGAATCCGGGAAACACTCACTCGAACCCAGAGGGTGCTTTAAGCCACATATCTATGATCTCGGTGTCGATGACCATGTGCTGGGAAGGATCGCTTAGGGCATCTGTCCAAGAGTCGATGTTCCTAGCTGCGCCCGCATATATCTGGGAGGGAACCTCGAAAAAACTTCTCGCGGCGTCAGTGGGAAGCTTACTACTTGTTCCACGTAGTGATTGGGGGAATACATCGCCTTCTCGACCTGATGGTATCGAAAGGCCAGAAGGCTGCGGTGCATAGGAAAAGGAAGATGAAGAGTCCGCGACTGACACGGCTGAACCATTAGCATATCCCCTGTCGGACGAACTGCGCGCAATGGCAGGAGACGTCGACACGGCAGGCTGTGTTTGGAAGTGATAATTTGAATCTTTCGCAGCTACTGTAGGTTCTGGACGAGGCAACGGGAGGGCCCCAATGTCGGCAAGTTCGTAGAGAATATCCCTTGGTGAAAGAATCGATAACATGGACTCAGATAAGGCTGAACCACTAACCATAACCGACCAGCTAACGACCACCTAGGACAATCAGAATGGGTCTGACTGCGTCAGAAGAGAGGCTCACTTGAGTTCCAGTGACTTGAGAACGTTCATGCATTTGATCACTTCGGCCATATCGTTCTGGGGATTTGCGAGGAGACCAGACCGCTTGGCGGACCACAATCGTAGAAGCAATACAATACCAGACGCGAAGGCACCAATCTATATTGATATTAGATATTGATCTGAGAGTGGGAACGGAAGTTAGGAACGCCGAGAGAATGGACTCACAGCGCCAGTCTGGGTTGGGAAAAAGGGATGTCTTCGAAACTGAGCGTCGAGGATGTGGCTACACATGCGTGCAGCGTTGGTGCACAGAGTCATCGAAGTGAACGCCAATGGAGATGAACCCTGGATGAAGGGCCGATGAACAACCAATTGCACCCAGTAGAAGTAGGCATGGAGGTCAGCCGATTGATCGAAGAAGGTATCATCTACTCTGTTCGGATCCCATCGCACTAGAGTGACGGCAACATTGACTAAGTGGACAGGATCGCATAAGATAAGGACGCACGGTGCTCTGGGACTGAGTCGATCCACTTATTGAGGTTCGAATCAAACGCGGCCACAATGGTCTGTTCATATCCGAGAATTCCTAGGAAGGTTTTCGTCTTGTTGCTGGAATACTAAACCGCCGATAGGAATCAGCTATAAAAAAGGGGATAAGCAATGATGAGCCCACGAACCAGCGCACGAGAAGCGAGCCCTAGAATGTGAGTCAACCTAAGGTGGTACGAAAACGCCGTGATGAGCGAAGGTTTGTTGGGCGGTTGCTTCCACGATTGGTCGGGGTCAGGATGGTCCCAATACTCGTCGTCTACCTCCAGGGGGTAATCGAGATCAAAGCTGTCGTAGCAGTGGTCACCGGTGGAAATACTTGAACAGAGGTATAGGAACGAACTCTTCGTCTCCAATCGCAGAGGGGCGACCCAAGATGGTACTTATCATTCTATCCATGCTGATAAGGATCCTGTCGTGAGATGTCAGACGCTAGAACAAAGGGGATATGATAATTATGCTCTACCAGAAAGCTCGCTTCCATAGTTCGTGGTCGACCTTGGACACTCGTTCAGTGCGCTTCGATCGGTGGATGCCTCTATCCAACGCCAACCGCAGGGCTATCCCTACTAACAGCCATGAAGCGTGGGTGTATGACGATCCCTTCAGGAAGTGAATGGCCAGCTGCGGAAAACGGTTGGGATCACGTAAATCAGCATAGCATAAAGGGTAGGCCTACGCAATAAAACTGTATATCGTAGAGGCTGGGAGCGACAGCAAGCGATTTCTTGACAAATTGTACTTGCAGGAACCACCTCCAGCCTCTTGACAAGGGTGATGTCGTCCCATCAAGCAAGACACGGGGGTCATCGGAAAACTTGGCGCCATTGGCGCAGACCAGCATTACCACGCCTCCGAAAGCCACGTCCCGTAGATGAAGACCGTCACGGACGGCTTTCTCAAAGGTCGGCCTATGTAGCAGGGGGAGATATAAGTTCCAGTGCACGAAGTAGAGATGAATGAGGCTCTGCATAAGATCAGGACTTGGGAAATGATAAGTGGGAGGCGGTAAGTCAATCGACGGTAGAGCTTCCCACTGGGTATGTAAATTAGCAAAGAACAATACCGCAGGGATTTAATGGTACGACTCCCTACCTTGGGCACCTCCCAGAACACCTCCCGTCGCCGAATGAGAAAACGAGCATCCACGCAATTGTTGTTTTGCTGAGCCGTGACGCCGATTTTAAGGTCTATGGCGGCTTGCAGAAAAGCCGGCTCGCTTGATTTCCCGAAGAATCGAGTGCTCTCATTGTGGAAATCGCCCTTGGGAATTCCGGCCAACTCTTCGATGAGACGAGGGTTGATTGAGTAATCCTCATCCGGTATGGAAGAAATGGATATTTCAGCAGCGGCGCGAATGACCCCCTCGATGAATTCACTGTAATCCGCAGGTTCTTTCACCGAACCGGGGCTTGGGGACATCCTAGAAAGCGGCGCGGAAGAACGTTCAGACTGCGCGTTCAATTCTTGTTGTTGTAGGAGACCATCCAAATCGTCCAAGTCCATCTCTGGATGAAGCTACACTTAGTCTTGCGTGTCAGTCACTTGTGATACCCGGACGCAAAGGATGAAACTGACGTGACGGAATAACCTCTCCAGCTTCTCCAGCCTGGTTTCGATCTTGTGGACATATCTATGACAGAAGACGCTCAACGTAAAGAACCATAGCAAGCCGAGACGACTTACGCCTTTCCATGGTATGGACCGCGTTTCTAGGGATTGATGGTCCATGATACGAGTTAGTACACACCATCAAACGCTCGAACGCCGCGCTCACCGTTGAAGTAACAGCATAGACGCATTCCTGCCCAGCAGTGACACAATTCGAACAGGCCATACCATCCTTCATTTCACTCCCATCGCCTATATCCACGCAACAGTTAAGAGGGACAAGACCCTCCGTCAGGGATTACATCGGAAAAGACAAGGCACAACAACGCACATCGTACTGGTAATAACCCCCATCGTGTGACTAAACTCCATCCAAGAACGAGAAGAAACTAGACCACTCACCCTTCCGCCGCCTACACATATTACATGCTCGCTGGACTTTGCTCCGTTTCTTCAATGGGTGATGCAAGCCGGTGCCTTCCCCTTCCTCGTTCGACGACATGGTGGTTGTAGGAGATGAAGAATCAAGAATTCCGAATTAGATCTTCGTTATTCCCCTATAGAAGATATAGATAGAATGATCGTAGGCACAGGACATAACCAACAGGAAAAACACAGAGATACATATTTTAAGTGAGGGAGGCGTAAGCGATACGGCGGTTCGGGGAACATTCCATGACACCGTACGAATGACAAACCTACACCGGAAGCTACCCGCGCACATCCGCGGCGCCGAAGATTCCAACTTGGATGGATAAGCGGGCCTATAGAGACGGGGAAACCAACGATTATTTACACTACAAGACAAGTACAGCAACATCGATGACGATGGATCCTAGCATACGAGAAAATACTGCAAAAAGAGGAAACGAGAGCGACTGGTGAGGGATGAGAAAAAAGAGTAAACACAGTAAACAAGCTGTAGTATTGAGTATAGCAAGGTAAGTAACGTGGTAGTGAATAAATGGACATTCGGAAGTGAGGGGTCCGTAAGGTAGGTACGCAGAGGAGTTAGGTATACAACGGATGGGGACGAAACGAATAAGCATTAAAAANCAAATGAAAATGGTGAGGTGCATAAACCCGGAGAACAGCCCTGTGGATACATATACTATACAGATGAATTGATGGTGGTGCAGCGATGAAATAGAACAGACGATGCAGAGGTCGAGGTCGAGGAGAGAACCGAGCAGAGGAAAAACGAACGTTAGCGGAAGTGATAGTATAAGTATGTAGGTCAGATCCATCCAGATCAACCCTAGATACACCACGACGGAATCAGCAAGAGTCCCAGACGAAAAAAAAAGATCACTCACACACAATGCCACAGACAAAAACGGGAACACAAGGACAGACTACCACCCCGATGTGTGGTAATCAGCAGCCCAACTCTTCGTCCTCGAGATCGCTCTCTTCCTCATCTCCTCCTCCTGCGCAAGCTCAACCTCTCTCCTTCTCTCCCGCTCCCTCTCCTCCACCTCTCTCACGGTCAAATTGGACGTCTTCGGATTCAACTGCACCATGCTCGGCGTGGTAGTTAAATGCCCCGGTCGGGAGCTAACAGCAGCGCCCGTACTCCTTCGTCTGGCAGGAATTTGTACCTTACTGACCTGTCGTTCCCATAACAGGTTACGACGCAGGCTTTCCGGTAACTCAGCCTGGAGCATGCGTCTCCTTGTAGACCTAGGCGTCGACGGCGGTGCCGGCGGGGGGNAGGTTATACGGATGTGCTAAAAGAACAGGTGCCGTGGGCGGAGGTGAAAGTGTGTCAACCAGTGTTGGCATGCCCAACGCTGAAGTCGACCCAGTCGCAACAGCCTCAGACGTCGTCAAAGCCCTAACCAAAGGTGGTCTCGCAGGGGCATGCTGTTGCTGCTTTCCATTCGTAGGAGTAGTCCGTCTTCCAGCGAGTTCAGCAAGCTTCTTTTGAGCATAGCTCTTCGAAACTTGAATCGAATTATCCGCATCGCCATCCGTGTCCGTCTCATCCTCCAACTCCTGCCCTTGAGGGCGACCTTTCGGTCGGTATGCACCAGAACCGCCAACGCCATTCACCACCGAAACTTGGGTAACAGCAACAGGAGCAGCGCGGAAACTGCCAACCATAGGTGCTTTGGGCATAAGCGGGTTCGAGGGTCGTGATTGGTGCGTCCGTTGATTGGCTGGAGGTGGCTGAGCATCGCCGTTCGCATTGGCATTGCGAACATCCGCGACACTCGAAGAAGGCGCAACAGCGCCATCACCACCAACGACCATAAACCTCTGCGGGGCACCAACACCACCGCCACCACCCATCACAACCCTCGGCACATTACCCCTCCTCCTCAAATCAACCGCAGAATACGTCTGCCTATACGGATGGTTTGGCGGGAAGATCGTCGGATCCGGGTTGAGCAACTGGCTCAGCAACCCCGATTGTGTCCTCTGAACCCCACCAGGTCCCCTAGGTTGAACCGGAATCTTGGTGAATAGATCACGTTGTCGTTGGGCTTCGACAGCAGCGGCCTCCAGTTTAAGTGCAGCTTCGTCCTCCTTGGATAGCCTTCGTCTGGGCATGACATGCGAGGTATGTCGACGGGCGAGAGGAGGTGGTGCGTGGGGTTGCTGTTGTTGATGATGATGTTGCTGTTGTGCTACAGCAGGTGAGTCCGATTTCGTTCGCTGCGCTTGAGGAGCTTTGACAGGAGGTTGAGCAGGAGACTTGACCTTGCCCTTCGTCGACCCAACGCCACGCGAATGGCTCGACGATCTCCCCTTCCGTCCACCAACACTCCCTCCACGCGCATGCCCACGTTTCGACGCCGCGGAACCGCCATTTCCATTGTGCTGCTGCTGCTGATTCTGCCCTCCACGAGCAAAGGTGATCTCTTCATCCTCGCTGCTAGCCCACGAGCCATCTTCGTCACCTTCCACCTCCTCTTCATCGTCGTCATCAAGGTCGGTTGTCTCGTAGTCCTCGGACGAAGTCGTAGAAAGCACAACCTTTTTACGGGATGGCTGCAGCGCAGCATTCGCCGCATCAGGATCGAGTGCGAGAGTAGCTGGATTGGGAAGTCTACCGGTAGACGGCGGTGATGCGACATGGTGAGTCTGAGTAACAACACCATTTGACTTATTCGTCAAAGTCTTGTTTATCGCTCCTACAGAACACAACAGCAATGTCAGTAAGAACTAACATTTCTCAGAGCGAAAAAATAACACTTACCACCCGTACCACCAAGTAACCTGGACAGACCGGCCAAAGCAGTCGTCGAATCACCAAACTTCCCCATACCACCAGCTACACCATCCCCACCAAGCTTCGGCGCAACCCCACCTCCGCCTCCCCTAACACCATCACCATGCCCACTCGACGTACCCCGCGTACTTCCCTCCCCGCTCCGACTCTCCGACGACCCACTTCCAATATTGAACGACGCACGATGTGTCTTCGTAGCGTCCTTCGGATGGAGAGGTGACGACGGGTGGAGACGTTCCTGAGCAGGAGAGGGAGGAGAAGCAGCAGCAGCGGTGACGGTACGCGGGAGAGCAGAGGGTGGCGCTTGAGGAGGTAGAGGTGAAGTTGTTTTCGCATTCTTGGCGATATCGTCGTTCGCGTTCGTTATGGCCTTCGCCACGCCCACAACAACACCTCCGCTCATCGACCTCTTCAACCCCGCCGCCTTCGTCTGTCCATGTCCAACGCCATGCGCAAGTCCATGTCCGACACCATGGCCAACTTTACTCTTGGTCATCGTCAGTCCGCCTCCCAAACCCAACCCCTTCGCCCGCACCCTCGTCGCTCCACCAAGACTAGTCGTCGACCCACTCCTCTTATTCGCACTCAACATGCCAACAGACCGATTCCTTGCAACAACTCTCGTAGTCGAATCGCGGCTCAAACTTCTTTCTTTTTTCTTCGGCGCCGTGGTCGAAGTGGTCGTGGTAGTAGCGGTAGTAGCAGCCTGCTTCGTCGGCTTCTCCTCCACCTCCTCAACTTCCTCGATATCTTCCTCCTCATCGTCAAACACGCGGTCCTTCTCCTGCTCCTTCTCCACCTCGCCTCCTCTCCTCAACCCCGCACCCAACATCGGCTCCGGCGACTCCTGAAACCTCACAACGCCTCCTCCAGGCCGACCTCCCCCACTCGCACTAAGACTCCTGCTCACACTCCCCGTCAAACTCATCGACCGCACCGAATCAGGCGACCTCTCCTCCCCATCCACCTCCGGCGACTGCAACAAAAAGAACCTCCGATCCGAAGGCCTCAACGTCCTCTCCTTATCCCTCTCTTCACCCACATCCACCGACAACACCGGTTTCTTGCCATTCGCATTCGTATTCGCATTCGAATTTGAGTTTGGATGGACAGTCATCTTCGTATCCTCGAAAGAAGGCGGTTTCCCAGGCGGCTGCTCATGATCCGGAACAGCCAACACCCTCCCTCTCCCTCCTTCCTCTCCTCCTCTCGCTCCTCCCTTTCCTTCTCCATCTCCGCGGACTCTACCCCTTTCCTTCTCCATCCAATCCCTATCAACACCCCCATTCCCATTCCCATCGACAACCTTAACCCCATGAACACCATCGACGGACGTAATCACACCATCCCGTCCCGAAGCTCCTCCTCCCATCTCCTTCCCACCTCCAATACTCCCACCGGACGCATTATGGTTAGACAAAGGGTTATCCCCCCTTGAGAACTCTCCCACCACACCCAACGGCATTAGCGTCGATGAGGAACGAGTTGCAGAAGGGGATGCCGCAGAAGGGGTTGGAGAGGCGTTGGAAGGCGAAGAAGACGAGACCGCAGGTATACATCTCGCTGAGAATTCCACTTCCGTATCGACGCCACATACCCCGTTCGTCCGCGTTTCCTCCGAACCGTGGAACGAAGCCGAGGGGATAATACTCGTGGACGGAATCGTAGTCGTCGAATTACCAGTGGAAGTGGAAGTGGAAGTAATTGGTTTTGATTTTGAGGACGAAGGAAGAGAGGGAGTAGTACCAGCAGCGGTAGATGTCGAACATGAAGTCGAGGCCGACGGAGGAGCGTCCGGTAAGCAAGACATAACAAACGCCGGCCCACTCGCCATCGTCAACGTAGGCGTAGCAGGAGGCGTCGGATGTGGCGTAGGCTGAGGCGTAGGATTCACAATAACCACCTTCGGTGCCAATCCGGTATGTAAATTCCCATTAACACCACCCCTCGACCTTTCAGGTGAGAGTGTAGGTGAGAGGGAATTGGAACCTCGTGGTGTCGATGCTGACGTTGACGTGGAGGTAGAGGTAGAAGTGGACGGTGACATCGTCGTGGATGTTGACGTTGTTGAAGGTAAGGGAGAACGAGATATGTTTGATGGTGGGGAGGTTCGCGGTGGGGATGTCGCAATAGCAGTAGTAGTGATGGTCGTCTTCGTAGGCAGAGCAGAGCACTGCAATACGCTCAACTTGATCGAAGGATGCCAGGTATGACTCGACGACTCCTAAAAACCAGAAAAACACACGAAAAAAANTATTGAGTACAATCAATCCATAATCCCACATGTTTATCCCCAGGTCCACCGCCTCAGTACATAGGGAGGGGGAAACGAGAGGCACACAAACATGAGGAAAAAGGGAAAAGATGGTACTCACCGACACATGTCCGACGCCCAAATCCAACCCGTTCGATTCATGTTCAGGCGTCGGGAGGGGACACACCGATCGCACCACCACCTCCCGCTTATCCTGCTTCCTCAAACTCCGGAAATCATCATCTCTCAAAACAATCCGGCAAATAATCCTCCCAACCCCAACCCCAGCCTCTCCATTCATTCTCTTACCCCGCACCAGATCAACAATACCATCACCATCAACTCCACCCTTCCTCCCCGCCTCGCCACCCTGACAATCCCGTCCACAACGCCGACCACCTCGATGCTCGGAGATATCACCCCCACTCGAACTCACACCTCCAAGTCCGACATCGGTCTGATTGAACATACGGAAACTCCCGTTTGCGTCGCCATTCATTAAGCCAACGACGCCAACGGTGTTATCATGGGTGTCATCGGGTAGGAGGGGGGGAGGGGTGATAGTGCCGTTGCCAATGGCGTTACCATTCCCATTCGTACTGGTTTGGGCTTTGGCATTGGAACCGGCGTGGTGGTTGGTGTGGGGAGGTCGTCGATGTGACTGTGATTGTGCTGATTGTGATTCGGTCTGCAACGCAGGTAACTGTGGTGGTCGCAGCGGAATGTGTGTCGAAGGGATGTGTGGCAACTGTTGTTGAGATTGCGATGATGTTGTTGGTGATGAAGGACACGGGGACGGGGAAGGCGAGGTGATCGGGGAAGGAATATGGCCACTGATGGCACGATGATGATCATGGGGTTCGGTTTCATTTTGTTGTTGTTGTTGCACCTGTTGTCCCCGCTGCTGTTGTGAATCGCCCTGTTCCACTCGTTCCTCTTGTTTACGTGGTAGAGGCTGCTGCTGTCCGTCCCTCAGTGACCGTTCCGAGCCTGAATCCGAATCATTTGAGCTGCCTATTGATATCGACGAGTCTGAGAAGCTAATCGTGGAGGGAGACGGGGAGTAGATGGATGCTACGGAGGGCGCAGGCGATTGATAAGCACTGGCAGCGAGTGCATTCGAGTTTGTGGGGTTGTCGCCTTTGATTGAGTGTGTGCGAGGATCCGTCAGTGGCGGCCGTAACGTCGTTAGAGTCGTGGGCACTGCCAAACACCCAAACACCATAAGCTCGCACATCCGGACGATAAAGGCAACAACACCCACTCTTTTCAAGGCGATACCAGAG
This sequence comes from Pleurotus djamor, assembly GCA_029747585.1. NCBI lineage: Eukaryota > Fungi > Basidiomycota > Agaricomycetes > Agaricales > Pleurotaceae > Pleurotus > Pleurotus djamor. The sequence continues at coordinate 4,853 of JAPEVF010000111.1, read as the reverse complement.
TCTCCAGGATAGATTCTCCAGCCTCTGGCCGTCCTTGAGCCCAGCTTTACATTTTGAAACCACTTGAAAGCATGGATACTGAGATACTTTTTCTATAAGAAGGCATATCAGAACTCACGCGTGTAGAGGCTCGACAAAGCCTCAACGCCTTCGAGGTCGTCGACAGCGTCCGTGATGGTGAGGACGGGAGTGGGGAAAGTGTCGAGCATAACGGCGACGACGACGTGGGGGATAGCGGCTACGGCGCTAATGGCCTGGAAGGAAATGGGGGGAGGGAGAAGTTGAGTGACGAGTGACAAGAGGGACGTTTCGTTTGGTTCCGCACTTGCTCCTTTCCACAAAAGGCCCATCGGCCCGTGCCAACAAAACACTTGATTTCCTCATCCCCTCACCCATCTCCTAGAATTATGTAATCACTCCCCCTGAGCATACTCGACCCTCGGTCTAACTTGGTCAGGCTACAAAGGACTCGAGCGAAAAACGCCACGCCCGATCGCGAATAACGGCGACCTCGTCCAACTTCTCTCGCTCGCTCAAAAAGGATACGCCGACGGGAAAACGGTGTTTTTTNCTTGTTGCCGTCTCTTCTGCTTGAGAATGTTTTTCACCCAAGATGGTCAGAGAAGACGACGGAGACGTTGGGGTTGTAGGCGCTCAATATAAGTTGAACAACCCGCCGACGTCTCGGGTTCCGGGTGATGGTGTAACCGACCACTATCGACCTGATCGCCGTCGCCTCGTTCCTCCACCAGTACGCTTGTTTTATGTCGTAAAAATTCGGGTCCGCAAGGTCAGTTGGAAATCTGAACAGGACGCCTGCCGTCCACGCGTACGGCCTACCCCATCTTCACTTTACCTACAACACTCGGTGGGGCTGAGTCAAATCGACAACTCGTCCAATCGCTAACATAGGACACGGAGGGACAGACGGAAGGATATATCATCCCGACCTCCGCTCCTCGTCACGCGGGTACGTCCTTACACCATAACCTCATGAACCCGTGAACTCATTATTGATACCATCTCTCTCGCGTAGTAGCGTCGTAAGTAACCGTCAACCGTTACGGTTCTCCACTAGGCGACCCGCTAGGCGACATCCCATGACCACCCATGGTCATCCTCGCCAAATATACCAAGCTCAAAAACGCAAGCATATGATCACCTCGCATCTCCCATCTCTCCATCTCATCGTCCCATCAAGCCATCGATTAATTAATTCAGGTTGGAAGATTAAAGAATCATACGTACCTCGACTGAGCAAGTCGTCACTACGCAGCTCACGTTGTCGTAACAAAGGATGTATGTAGGCATGATCAATCGAATTTCAATTTACCTGGATTCACGTTCACCGCGTCCCCGCCTCCAACGTCTCGAGTCTCCAACGTAATCCGTCGCGTGCCCGTGCCGTGCCCATGGGGTCAAACCCCAACGTCAGGACCTTCAGGCCCAAGCTTCGAGCTCAAGGCATGAAGCGAGCCTCGTGTATACTTAACTGTCAGCTGTCGGCTCTCGTGGCGCAAGTGTAACCTGGTATCATGGCGTAACCTCTCCGGGTTTCCGTGACGCTTCGAGTCTTTGACCACCCGCAGAGGCCAGTTGAAGTCACCGGAGGTGTGAAGACGGTATAGAGAGTACGTATACATACATTGTTTACTTGATGTCTAGTGTAACGCATCGTAAGCCCATGTTTCAATACACCAGACGATCGACATCGGGTCGACCGTGATATCTCGTTCTCCAGCTTCGGGAACACTAGACGGGTCGTTGTCCAAGTACGTCGCCGTCCGGCACCATGCTCAGGTCTCCAGAGTTTTCAGTCTACTTCTCTCTCCCTACTCTCAGGAANGCTCCCCCCGTTCCCAATCCACTTATACTCGCGCGTTGTAGTATATCTTGTGATTCGAGTCCGCTGAACCGCACAACGCAAGGCCCTCGAGCTGAACATCATTTGTTACCAACGTTAGTCGGTTGTGGGGGTTGTCTGTGGGGGTGGGGTTTATCATACGCACTCACTCAGACGGTCAGGCGGTTGATCCTCCTCGACCCTTCGCTTGTGCTTCGTAGGGTACCACAAAGCACCCTAACAACGATGAACCTCGAACCTCGAACCTTGACAGTTTTAACCATTTAACCGTGACGTCTCTCCCCCCTACACATGCATGCATATGGTATACGGCATACCGCAAAGTTTCCAAGTAGAAACATCATCCCTCAGGCATCACAACATCAGACATCAACTTGCCGCCGCTTTCTATCTTCCGTTTCCTTTTTCTATCCTTCCATCCTTGTTCCATCCTTCCATTTTTCGTTTTCTATCTTCTTTCGACCCTCCATTTCCCCTTTTCCATTTTCTGTATCCTATCTTCCTTTCCATCTTCGACCCCCCATCTTCCATCCCTCGAGCATCTACTCTATACTCTACTTTTCCATTTTGTTCGACGGTTGATGCATATGTTTGATATCAACCACGCGGTATCGTTGCCAAACTCCAACTTCCAAGGATCCTCTGATCTCAGACCTCGTACGTCCGCACGTACTTTACAGAGTACGAAATGCGCCCATCCGCCCTACGCAGACTCTAGACCCAATACGCATACGCAAACAATTCGACTACTCGCCATGGAAGCAAATTACCTCCCTCTCCCAACCAACCCACCTCGTACATAATTTGTAGCTTTGTACACAGCTCGCCGCTAGCATGTTTACTTACACATCCACATCCACGCTAACGAACATTGGTAACGCAGTGAACCATGATGGTGACGCGCTGATGGTTCTAAACCATAATGATGTGTGGCAATGCTAACGAACCTGTTGTGATGGATGTGTACCTCGAAGTTACCAGCACCAGTACGTACTAGTACGTACTCTATCTCTATACGACCAGACTAGACCACATCTGACCACATCCATACATCTCCATACCATTGATAACATCCATCCAGGACGAAAATCAGGAACACCAACCCCAGGTTCTATGTAGAAGCCGCGGTATCAAAAGACCACCAACCACATCAACACCTCGAACCTTGAAATCCTGAACGAAAAAGGAAGGCGAAGGGAAAGGGAAGGGAAAGGGGGATAATAAAGGGTCGGAAAGGGTCGAAAGGGGGATTCGGGGATGAGATCTGTTGGACCTTGGACCTTGGTAAGTTCGTTCGGCCGTAGCAGTTGGGGAATGCATTATGCATGTCAGGTAAACTTCTCGGGCTGGGACATAAGTGACTGGGAGATGTCTACGATGTCGTTGAATTTCGTGCCTCGGTCCATGACGATATCACGAAGTTCGAAAGGCCTCAAGGGGTATCCGTATCCGAGAGATGAGTGTGAGCTTGATCTACGGAGTTGCAAGCAGCCAGCGATACCAGCCATGGAAATGGAATCATTAGCCATCAGTAGCACTCGTTACTCACGATCAGCGATGAAGCTGACATCGCATTACAGATATTGGTAGACGTATATAGAGTAGACAGCTGGAGTCCGATGAATCCAGCGAAAAGTGGGCTCCCGACCGACTCCAGCCACCAGTGGTCGTTGTCACGGTGGGAGTACTATGCGTGATTTATCTCTGATCTCATACATGCCATCTGTGGAGCATTCGGGTCGATCCATAACGTTAGCTAGGTCATTGAATAGGTCGTTGGACAATGAAAAATCAACTGACCCGCGGAACTTGTTCAATATTCAATATTCAATATCAGTATCATTCTGTAGACATGGACGTGCTCTAATATCCACTTAATCAATACTCAATACTCAACGTTCAACGTTCAACGCTCGACGTCACCATATGCATGATATCGATATCGCGGAAAGATTTCCGCTTTCTCTAGCTTGTCCTCGCAAATTGCCATTGATTCGACTCATATTCACATTCACGTTCACGTTCTCTAGCACTCCATTAGATAGAGTGTGATCATCAATAAGCAAGCTGCGGCAACTGACGGTTGAGCCCGAGCGGTGACGGTGGCTGAGGTTGTGAGGTCCTAAGGTAGATTGATCGTTCCTGAGCGGATAGGAGGACGAAAGGGATCGTTCAAGGGGTACCTACCAAGCGGCCTAAACGGACTCCAGCCACATGTAACCTGCATATCACGAAGGACAAGAGCTAAGACCTAAGTTGAGGCTAGCAGCGGCGTCGACATCGACGTTACTTACTGTGATATCCCTTCCTTATGATCATTGGATAATTGTTAGTGCGTCTGTGTACTAGTCTCCGACAAACGTACACCCAAATGCGGTTCCATTAGCGTTACGGCTTGTATATCTAGAGTAGAGTATGTACAGTAGTATAATGGTATGAACGGATATATAAAGCCACAAGCACCCCTGCACTCATTGGACCGTGTTCATTCGTTCGTTCGTTCATTCATTCATTCATTTATCGATGCATATAGAGTAGATCATATCCACCACACATCACCACACTCCACTATTAGCAGAACAAAGGACAACTCAACGAGTCCAAATTCTCCTTCGAACTCATACCCACATCGTCTCATGGGATAACCCCATATTTCCCTACCTCTTTATAACCCACTCTAGTACTCTAGATTGAGTATCCGAAAGTATCCAGTCGTTTGTTGAGTATTCCATCCGATCCATACCTTGTACATGGGCGGCGTCCATCAGCAGCAAGTCATAGTGAGATGATGGAACTCGCTCAATGCATCAGCGAAATGGAGAAGTACAAGGCCTGCAGCTGGTGGGGATGATGGTTCCGCGAGTAAGCTCTCCTCCTTCGTTCTTTTTCTTTTTCTTTTCTTCTTTTTCTCTCTCTTTCTTCTTTCTTCGTTCCGACTCCTAGCCCGTCCTCCCACTGCTCACTCCCACCTACTCGCCCATTCACCCAT